>BSBN01000287.1:0-242500 GCA_027924645.1 Cunninghamia lanceolata | reverse complement strand
TGAGAAGGTGACACTTGTCACCTTCTCCTTCCTCCTCCAATGCCACTTGCAAGGGAGAGGAAGTGTGAGGATTACAAGTGTCATCCTCCAATTCCATCTCAATCCTCACCTTATCCACTTGTGCTCTCACACATGTGTGAGAGGACAAGTGGTGAGGTGGCATTCCCACTCAAACCTTCAAGAGGATAAGGGGTGCCATATGGCATCCTCTTATTCTCTCAAAGAGCCATCTCCCTCCAAGATGCTCTCACACATGTGTGAGAGTCTTGGAGGAAGATCCCACACACTTGGGAGTCTTGGAGACCTCCCAAGTCCTCTTTGGGAAAGGATTCCCAAACTTGGGGAAGGGAGATGATTCTTTCCCAAAACATGACTCATCTCCCACCTTCCCTAATTTCAAATTTCGTCACTTTGACTAAACCATAGTTTAGAGTGACCAAAAGTGAGTTAATCTAAGGGTTAGTTAGTCAAAATTGACCCTAGACCCATGGGTAACCACCTAGGGTAAATTTTGGGACACTAGGGTTCACTTAGGGGGTCATAAATCTACTTTAAATGGCCTCAAAAATAAAAACAAATACCAAGTGGTGTAAGTCAAATAAAAATTATACAACACTTAATATTAATAAATTAAACAAAGGGGTGCTAAGCCAAAATGATTAAAAATTAAATCAAGCACTTAAATCGCATTCAATTTCAAATGTGATCCTCATCCCTTTTGGGAATGGATCAGTTTTATAGGGAATAACATAGTGTGAATTCTACCTCCAATTTCCCGTGGCTTGGGAATGTGAAACCTACACATCTCGATCAAGTGTCAATCATATCATGATAATCATAGCCAAAGCAACTAGAATTAAACTCATGTCATAGAATACAACAATAATCATCAATAACACAATTTCAAATTAAACTACATTTTTCTATCACATGCCAAATAATCATCATCACATAAATAACTAGAATCACATCACAAAACATCATCAAATATATCTCGTATGTCGAATCACAAAATAGCATCAAATATGATCAAATTGAATCACATATGTCTAATCAATGTCCTATCAAATTCAGGAGATATAATGAAATCTACATAATGAAACCATAGTCTCTAAAAGGTCTGATAATGTCATCAACTGAAATGCATAACGATCAAAATAAGGAAGGTAAGATAATCAGCCTCACAAACTCTTCCTTAGTAGTTTCTCTTTGTGGTTTCCTTTCCTTTCTTATCTTCTCTCCTTCCTCAGCTATAACATCTACCTTCTTTTGCTTTGGTGCCATCCTGCAAAAGACAATTACGTTTTACCTCTCTATTTGTATACAACTGTTAGGGTTCTTTTACCCTAATTTCACATTTTTGACCATTTTACCCTAATCATTCTATCTTCCTCCATTTTGGAATTCAAATTATCTAACAATATTTACTTAAATTCCACAAATAGACACAATTATTTGCAATAACTAATTCCATTCTTTAAAATAAGATTAACTGTAACAAAAATCATGTTCATATTATATGCACCAGAACAATGTTTTAGGATACATACATGTTTTCTCTGACTAGATTAATTGAGCAAGTGTTGAGTCGATTTACCATTTCAACTGCACCATTACTGCCTTGCAATTCCACTCACCCTTAAATTTCTACTTACCTGGTGCAATTTCCACTTGTTCTACAATTCTAGCTTCACAATATGGTTATGAAATTGTATCATAAACCTTTGCCTTTATTCCTTTCAAATTCTACATTCCTGCCATTAGGTGTACATTTAATATGACAATTAATTCATACAATTCAAATCTGGACTTTTCCTTCTTTTAATTTCATACTTTGAATTTTGTATCCGTTATCTTTTTCCTTTTTTGTGTATCAATCTGTACGTTACTTTTGTATGCTACTTTTTGTATGATATGCCTATACAAATGACCCAAATACAAATTTGCACCCACAATGGTACCCTTTATACCTCACCTTCTTTCCAACCTTGCATTGTACCTTTTGCATTTCGTAACACATATTCCTTACAAACATGCCCATCATATGAATGCGAAACTCAAGATATTCATTCCACTTAACCCGATTTCTTTTGTATCTTGCATTTTACATATTACTTTTGCATATCATTTTTGCATATCTCATTATACATATCTCATTACCCTAAGTATTTCTTACCATGTTTACATCATCCATCATTTCCACTTTTGCATCTACCCCTTGTATGTATCATTTTGCACCTGAAATACAATCTAACATACAAACAATTATGAACCTTAGCCACTCATTAAACTGTATTTAAAACACCGCCTGTTCCATTTTGTATGTCTCTCAATACATTTTACTTTTGTATATTGAACCCCCTTATAACAACACTTTTGTGGGCCCCACCATTTGTAAGTTCTTTTAACCATTTTGAAACTGGATATTGTATTTGAATATAAGATACAAATCATTCTCAATGTGGGAATACAAAACAACATGTATTACAATTTGTACTTACCTCATAACGATAGCAAATATCTTCTTCTTATACCTGAACCTGTATATTAGCTTTTTGTATGTATGCTAGAATGCATAAGCATATACATACAAAAATATGCGACGACGGACTCACATTTTGACTTCTTAATCTTGTCGTCAATTGTATTGTTTCCTGTAATTAATGCTGCAATCCAAAGATCATGATTAGAAGAAATCCAATGCATCTATTAACATTAATTTCATTAGACTTCTGGCACATGCGAATTAACACCTACACTGTTGCACATTCAATTTCCCATGAACACCATTAATAGCGATTGAACCTACAACTTGTGCAAATTTCTATTTAATGGCCTGTATGATGAATAAAATTCTCATTCTTCATTGTCCTTGTTCTGATATTACTGTAAGTATAACTACCCCCATATGTCTTCATTGTAATAGGAGGCAGACTGCCTTCCTCGGTCTAATCTCATATGTTGATCTGAGAGGATTAATCATCCAGCAGGAAAACCCCATTTTCTATGATTTAGAGTTAGAAGCCATTAAGATGGTACTGGGTCTAGACTTTCTAACTAATGAGGATAGATACAGAGTTAATTCTAACATTACCTCATGGTTTCTTGCCTCTATGTTGGATTTAATCACGAACAAAGTAGAAGTCTACTTACTATTTCAAGATATTTTCAAGGTGGACTATAGAATTAAAGATATTGATGTCCTCCTAGGAGTAGAGTTGGGTGTAGGCATTCAACGGGCTTTAGAAATTACCTTAATTAACATTCCTGGAGTGCAATACGAAAGACTTCCATTTCTAATGAACATGGCGGATCATGTCTTAACACATCACCGCTACTGGGCACGAGTTAGCCTTGGTTTCCTACACTTGTCTAGGGGGTTAGATATGACACACTACTCTAACTCGTTAAGTCATTTTGCAAAGGTAGTTCAAATTGGGCATTTCTATACAAATCCCTAGTCTTTGTATTTCTCCTTAAGTATTTTGTCTCTCTTTTTGTGAAGAACTTGATTTTGGACAATGATGCTTAGAGATACATATCTTTTTGAATGTATACTCTTTGTTTATAGATAATATGAATATTACTAATTTTGATGCATTTTACTCAGTATTTGCTCTTTCTGATATTTGTCTTTTGTATTCATATGTACCCAGTATTCAGATTCTAATCAATGCAATTTGTTCCTAAGATACAACAATGTTTACCACAGTTTTTTGCCCTATGTTTCATTTAATTATGCTTTCAATTCCATATATGCATGCTATTTACTTTGCATCTCAAATGTTTAATGATCAATCAAACTAAGGGGTATGTGCAGACTTTCATTTGACTCAATTGACATTTATACTTAGTTGGGTCCCCTTTGTATCCAAAAGGTTTCAAATATGCAAAAAGATATGTATGTCCTTTTTGAAATACAAAAACCCTACTAACATAGCATGGTAATACGATAATGCCTATACAAAAGATTTGTATCGGACACACAAAACCCCAAACCTCACATGTACACAAAACTCTTTGATCATCTTTTCTCAAAGACTCAACTAGTATTTCTGTTTTGCACCTTTTCACTAGGCATTATAATTTTCAACACTTTTGCAACACTTGCCCTTTTTCCCTATACCACCACACACAAGACAAAAGAAAAAAAACCATAGCAAGGGTCCTTATTTTGCTAAAGGGTAAAATGGGGCGTGTTGTAAGCATCACAACAACTAGAAACTAAATAAAATAACTGAATTTAAACAATTAAAGAAAACAAAATGAAATAAATCCATAACTTCCAAGTTTTTCATATGCAAATTATTATTCAACTAGACTAAATATATTCAATAGGGTGTATGAATCTTCAATAGAGTTTAAATGTGTGCATGTGATTAATAATCCTCATCTTGAAGATGAGTTGAAAACACTAGTGATTGGTGTTAAACTACATAGTTGATTTCATCCCGTATAGCCAACCGGATAGAGCCTTGCTGCTAGCAGGCGTCCATAACCCCAATAAGGTTATCGTTGCAATTCTCCTAAGTAGAGCCCCACTGCCAGCAAGAATCTATAGCCCTGGTAGAGTTACTTAGATGGCTTAAATTAGATTTTTAGTATAATCTATCTTTTCTTTTTTATATATTTAATTCAGTATAACATAGAGATTCATGAAATATTATCATTATAAGTTTATGATGCAAGGTGCGGTCACTTGCTAAATTTAAGCTGAGAACTACAATGGTAGCAAGGGTGACTTCTAATTTTTCTCTTAACGCCTACACTGGCATGTTCAACAAACCCAAGGATTTTAGGTGTGTCATTGTGAGAAACTTTCCTTGAATACTCAATTCACAACTATTGAATAAAATCATTCACAAGATAAACGACATCTTACATTCATGAAATTCCTAACAAGTTATGCATAAGTTTCAAATGATTAACCTAAATTTTCAAATTCTCTATTGTTTTCAATGGTTGTTAGTCTACTTCTACATACCATTAATCAAAACAAACATCACTGCCAAGGAAACACAACAACCAAACCCACAAAACACAAAGAAAACCACAAAACAACCCAAAAACAAAACAAAAACAAAACACCCTATACAATATTTACATTATGATACACAATAAGGTCAACCTACCTCTTTAAGCCTGAAAATAATGTTTAAGATGTTGACCATTAACATGTAATGGCACATCTTCTCCAGTTAAGGTTTTGAGCCTAAAAGCATTGTCCCCTATTATTTTTGCAACCTGTAATGGACCTAACCACAATTTATCAAACTTTCCATGGTTCCCTTTCTTTTTGTGTGCCTTATCCCAACATAACACAAATCTAATATTCTGAATGTTTTGACCCTTTCTCTCTTATCAAACCATCTTTTGACTACAGCCTGATGCTTTATGAATTTATCTATAGCTTGGTCCCTTTTCTCATCCAATTGTAACATCTGGACCAGCCTAGCCTCTCTATGATCATCAAAACCTAAATATTCATTAGCAAATTTCTAGGTAGGTATTCTTAAGTTTACTAAAAGTATGGGATCAGTCCCATAAACTAAGTGATAAGGTGCATTTCCTAAGGTTGTCTTCACCTTCATCCTATCTACCCACAACGCACTTCAACAAGGTATTCCACTCCTTTGGATTTTTAACAATTAATTTCTTGATGATGTCTAACAAGATTTTATTAGTAGACTCAGCTAGACCATTTCCTTGGGGATAATAATTTGAATAAAACTTTAGAACTATCCCATATTCAAATACCTATTTGGAAAATTTTAAAGAAGAAAATGCTGGGCCATTATCACATACTAGATAATAGGGAGCTCCAAACCTTGTAATAATGTTTTCTTTAAGAAATTTGATGACCACCTCAGTAGTGGAGAACTTCCAGCATGTTGCCTTTGTCCACCTTGTATAATAGTCTGTCACTGTCAATATAAACTTATGCCCAACAGATGATGGAGGATTGATGACCCCAATGAAATCTAAGCCCCACTATGCAAATGGCCTTGAGTCAATAACTAGTTGTAATGAATTTTCCTAGTTTCTCCCTTTGTTTGTCATAGTTTGACATGTGTGAAACTTCAAATATGGTTTTCTGTATCCTTAAACATTGTTGGCCAATAATATCCAGCTCTTAAATTTTTTATGAGTAGTCACCAAATGAGAACCATGAGTTGTTCCATATTTATCATGTAGTTCTAATAACACCTTGTTTGCCTCATCTTTGTTTAAACACCTCAAGTATATACCTTCATGATTCTTTTTAAACAAAAGACCTCCTTGTACCATATATATCTATGCTTTTATCTTCAAGGCTCTTCTCTGTGAAGACTTCATCTTGTTTGGATATTTTCCATATATCAAGAATGTGTTTAAATCATCATACCAACCTGATGCATCATTAGCATTTAATACATACTGTTGCTTCACCAAATTTGGGTCAGTATTGGCTATTGTCTGGACTAATGCCTGACCTCTAACTAACTTCATCAGAATAATCTCCATATCAAACTCTTGCAATACTATGATCCACTTGGCTCTTTTCTATCCAGGTTCATTTTGCATCAATAACATTTTCACTATTGCATCTATTACTATAGCTTTCACTTGGCTTCTCAAGATGTAGTACCTAAACTTTTTCACTGCCCTTACTAATACAAACGCCTATCTTTTTGTGTCTGAATACTTCAATTGTGCATCTTTCAAAGGAGCACTCATGAAAGTGATGGGTTTTTCTTCATTTTCTTCTCCTTTTTGTGTCAAAGCAGCTGCAACTAAATGTGTGGATGCAAATGAGTAAATGTAAAATGGTTTAATATAATCTAGACTAGCTAACACTGAAGTATTAGAAATGGCCTCCTTAATAGCTTCAAATGCATCCTTAGCTACTGGCATCCATTCTATTTTTGCGTCCTTCTTTAGCATTGCATTTAATGGTTGCACAATCTCTGCAAATCCTTTCACACCTTCTGAGCACTCTCCTCAAATCTTTTGCATGAGTGGATGCATCCTTAGAATATACAATTAAATCATCCATATAAATGACAATACACTTACCTAATAGTCCACAAAATGCAATATCCATAGCTCGCTGAAAAGTGGCACTTGCATTAATTAAACCAAAAGGCATTCTTTTGTATGCATAGTTACCCCTTTTGCAAGTAAATGTAGTTTTCAACCTATCCTCTTTGTTGACTAAAACCTGGTTATACCCTGAAAATCCATCTAAAAAAGACATCATCTTGGCTCCATTTACTACTTGCAGTACTTCATCTATTGGAGGTAGCGGGTAATTATCCTTTTCAGAAGCTTTGTTTAGGTTTCTAAAGTCTACACATAATCTAATGTCTCCATTTTTCTTCCTTATGGGTACTAAGTTTTCTACCCAGGTTGAATGTCTTACTGGGAAAATTATTCTGGTAGACATCTTATTGACTTCTTCAAATATTAGAGGCTCTAAAATAGCATTCACAGGCCTCTATTTTTACCTAAATGGTTTCACTCCTGGTCTCAAAGGTATTACATGAGTTATAATGGAGGTATTATAAGTTTTTAAATCTTCATATGTCTAAGATATTACATGCTTGTACTCCTTTAAAACCTCCACAATTTCTTTTCATAATTCTTCAAAACAAGCCTTTCCAATCAACACATTCTATTGACTTTGTTCCGTTCCTAAGTTAAAGGGATCACATTTACCCCCTTTAGTTTTGGGCAAATCCTTCTGTCTAACTACCCCATCAAAATCAAAAATATTTTCCAACTCTATTACCCCCTTGGGTAAGAAATTACTCTTTAGGTTTACTATGTCTTCTTCATCCCAAGATACATCAGGTCTTTCCTGTTCATTGATGATCTAAGTTTCAGATACTTCATTACAAGTGAGAAAGTCCACAATTTGTTGATATCCTTTAAATACTTGGAAATGAGTAATGTTATCCGGTATACTTGGTACATTTACTAATTCAACAACAAACCGCATTAAACATGACAATGTTAAAGGCTCTAATGTACTAGCAGCAACTGCTAATGCATCCGGTCCTTGATTTAGTTCTCTAGGGATATGCTCAATGTTAAAGGCATCAAATGATTCAATTAAGTCCCATATCCTATGCCTATAACATACCATTTTCTTTTAATTACACACATACAGTTTTCTAACCTATTTGACCACTAACTCAGAGTCAGAAAATACTCTGATCATTCTTTCCTTCTTCTTAATAGCCATAACAAGTCCATAAATCAGAGCCTCATACTCTGCTATGTTATTAGTGCAAGGAAATTGGAGCCTATAGGCTACCAAAAATGATTTACCATTTGGATCAATGAGTTCGACCCCTGCTCCCGCTCCTTGCTTGGACTTAGATCCATCACATTTTAGTGTCCAAATGCCACTCTTATTATTTTGACCTTGACTTCTTACTTTAGCATGATTTGCCTTGTCTGTTGCCTGTATTGCAACAACACACTTATCTCCAGGTGTCTCATAATGAATTGTAGGTACACTTGCATTTTCAATTGGTAAGTCAGAACAATCAACACTTTTCATTCTTACTTCTCCATTCAAAGCTTGTATCAACTCATTTGTATCATCATGAAAATACAGCTTCGATTTATCAGGATTAAATTTTCCTTCTTGCTGTCACATTCTCTTTATGCATTTTCCATATTGATATTCTATGATATCCCTACACATTCCATAATTTTTTTCAGGATGAGGCGTATTATGAACTCTACACAAACTTTTGTACAACTTACACTGAACTGGAGACTCCTGTTGAATGTACTTTTCTATCTCTTGTCTTATGTTTTGGCCAAAGCTACTTATAGCATTATTTTCTTCATCAGAAGAGTTACAACCAGATTCAATGAATACAACTGTTTCCTTACTAACAGGTTTTACCTTAAAGTCCAACATCAAGATCTCTTCTATTTTCACTCCTTTGTTAGTCACTTTATAGACACTTGGCTCAACCGATGCATACAAAATCTCATTCGTTATGTTATATTCCATAATCATGTGTTTCATCCTTGGTTCAGCCTCTATTCTAATCTAATTTGGGACACTTCTCCAAGGTAACCACGTGTGAAAAATTAGTGGCCATATATCCATTCAATGTCTTAGACCAGTCCCTACTTAGTAGCATGCCGTAATTAATTGGTATATCTATGACCTAGATATCAATGAACTGGCTTACTCTAGGGTCAAAGGCTAGCTGCATTTGAATGTACATCAACTCACCTATCACATTAACTTTGGTTTTGTCCAATTGAGTAACAACCTTGGTAGATTTTGTGGGAGTCAGCCCTAAAGTTTTGCATATTCATAGAGGCATAATGTTAGTTGAGGTTCCTGAATCCACCATACAATTGTGTATATTATTTCCCAACACTCTTATGGTTAACAAAAAAGGAGGAGCCTCCTTTTTTGCATACATGACAACATTAGTGTTTGAAGGTTGTTCTGTTTTCTTGCTTTTATCTTTGGACTGTGCATCTCTGCTATGAACATCTATGTTAATAGAAGCTTCCTTTGATACAGATTCATCTAAAGATTTCATGAAGGTAGTCTGTACCCCTGGACTTCTTAATAACTCATATACAGGTACACTAACATTGATTTTTCCTATCTCTTTAGACAAATAATTCATTAATTTTGTTGTTTCCATAGGTTCTTCTTTCCCTACTTGAACCTTTGGTGCTACTGTCCCACTAGTCCCATGATGATTAGACTTTAAAATTGTAGGGTTATTACTAGCATGTTGATTTTGAGGGGTATTGAAATTGTTAGGAGGAGTGGAGGTACTGAAAGGACCTCCAAGCTTAGTGTTACTTCTCAAATTATAAGTGTGATTCTTGTTAGATTGATGAAAAGCCTACACCTCCTCTGGTTCACATAATACCTCATTTTTAGTTTCAAAGGGAAACTGAAAAGCATCCAACACTAGGGCTGACTCCGGATACAAGCTCTCACAATAATAAGGCTCGTCCTCTTTTATTTGATTCTCTTCTTTCCTAGTTGTGAAGGTGAAACTTTTTAAGACCAAAACAGATTCAAACCCTGAAGGTACTATTTTGTTCCCTTTGGGAATTAAAAATTCAGATGTAGGAGCTTATACTTCAACATTAAAAATGCTAGCAGTGAGATGAAATTGAGGACAATCAAGCTCAGCATGTGCATTCGTATTATGAATCCTGCACCAATTTTTTAATGCTACATTAGCCATTTGAACTCTAGTTGGTTGTTTCATTTCCTGGTTGTCTCGACTCTCAAATGAAGATGCTAGAGTACCATTATTTGGTCCTGTGTTCCATGTCCTAGAGGGTTTAGTTTGATTCTGATTCCTATTCTTATTACCCTAGGTTTTGTTATATCCATTGTATCCCCTATTGTGCATCCCCTATCCTTGATTATGATTTTGTCCTTGGTTACGATTCTGATTTTGATTTGAACCTTGACCTTGACTATAATTCTAGTTCTAGTTTTGACTATGTCCCTGAGTATTTCTACCGTAGAAATTTTCATTTCTCAATTGTGTCATTTCAGCAGTTAGTCTCCTTAAATGTGTAGTAATTTTCTTAATTTCCTCCCTATCATCTTGTGCCTTTGCTACAAAGGTATCTTGAGGAGGCTGAAAGAAAGACTGACCGTTAGTTTGATTGTTACTAGTACTATTACCAGTAGAAGGAACTATAGCCTAAATGGGAGAAGGGTTATGCACTGGTGTATATGTAGGAATTAGATTCAATAATGGAGTATGATGCATTGGAACTCCATTCCATGGCTATGCTTGATTATGAATCCCAGGGTTTCCCACATTTAGAAAAGGATTATATGTCATTTGTCTCATCTCCTAGTTTACAGTGGTTGCTTCTTTGTAAGCTTTAGATAAAGTATCTATATCAACCTTTCTCTTGACAAACATTACAGTCAATGGATCTAAAGTGGCATAATACATTGCTAATATGGCCTCAGGAGTCACAGTATAAGGAGTGATTAATTTAGGGAAATCCTTCTAGAACCTATCATTGAAATTATCTATAAGCTCTCCCTCCCCTCTTTTATTGCTGCCAATTTGTGATACAAGGTAGAAGGATCCACTAGTCCTCTAAACCTAGACAAGAGTGCCTCCTCCATGAGTTTCTAGGTAGTGATATAACCATTCGGCAAGTTGACATACCAATTAGAAGCCTGTTCATTGAAGGTGTAAGGGAACAACCTACACACCACATCTTGATGTTCTAATCTTGCTCTAAAGTAAGCTTCCTTGAATATTCTAATATAATCTTCCAGATCCTGATGCAATTGATATTTAGGATAGATCTTCTCAGGATTTTTTGGCATTTCATGATAGTCCACAAATGATATGGGAGAATTGACATCGAAATACACCATGGTAGGACCTCGAGGTGGACTAGGACCTCTAGGAGTACCTAGATTTAAAGGTGGACTAGGACCTCTAGGGGGACTTGAACCGAGATTTAATGATCTAAATGAAGAACTGTCAGGACTCACTATATTATGTATGTTAAAAGGTGATCTAGGGGGAGTTCCTGATGAACTTCCTACATGTGATATTCTAGGATTCCAAATCAAAGGACTCTTATTCTGTCTTCTCTCAGGTAGTTGTATGAAAATATCACCCAAATTAGACCTAGACCTAGTCACTCGACCACTATTATAAGCCAACTTTGCACAAATCCAACCTCAATTCCAATCAAGGCCTACTTCTAGCACCAAATTACTATTGATGAGAGTTTTTACACACTCACAACATAGTTAAAATTCACAAAAGAACCTTAGCTGTCTTGGAAGATATGCATAATTAACTAGTAATTCTCAATCTCAAGTTTCTGGATGGTCAGTTCTTGACCGCATGGGCTAGAACAGCAATTTGTTGTGAAGATATTATATTCAAGGGGCCTTACTCAATTTAAGGGTTTCTTACTAGAAATTATCACTTATTATATGCAAATATCTAAAAATATCTTTCAAATCAATAATTCTTTGCAACTATTTATTACTTTCAAGTCAAACTTTATACGAATTTCACAAAAAATAGACTTGACACTTTAGAATTTATGAAAATCATTAAAGATCAGTAGCATTTCCATGTGTTTAATAGGATCTTTCACAGTTTCCTTTAGATAACTATGTTTCAACTAATTATTTATCAATTATTGGAGAAAAGTTAGAAAGATTCATATTAAAAAATATCATTCTAGACAGGATCTAAATGCTCTACTATTCATGTATTAAAGAATACAGTAATCTAAACAATACAACACAATCAAATCTATAAATGTAAAATCCTGAGCATTTTCATGAATATACATAAGAGATTGCAATCTTTCAAAGAACAATACGTCAAGTAAAAGTCTGAATTAGAAAACACACTGTAATAGATGAAGAATTTTGAGTTTACCTTTATTCAAAGTATAAAGTCATACAAAATTTACAATGTAATAATGACTTATGTTGCATTGATCAAAATCACTAGAAAACTTATGAACACTTTGACAAATCCATAAAAGAGACGGGACATTCCATGCACTCCTTAATGCAGACATAGGCGACCTCCTTTCTAAAACTAAAAGAAACGTCTTCTCTATTGCAATAAAACTTGACAATTACAACCTCAAGCTAAAAGTTCAAAATCCCTATGTAATAAAATATAGGTAACATAGCTTCTTATATAGACTTTGAAGCTTCTTTCCTGTTACGGTTACAAAACTCATCCAATGGTCTACATTCAAGCATTACAGATCAACGGTGGAAATCCTTTCCCAACCATTCCCAAAATATCTTGCTAGAATATTCCCCCTGTCACAAAGATACCAAAAGGATCTCCTTTTAGACGCAAACCTTTCTTTGACTTTGCCCTTTCTTTTACTCTTCTCCGATCCTCTTCAAATACTCTATGTATTTGTCTATCAATAGTATCACCGCATCATGGTTGTTTCTCTAGCTCACTATCCAAATGTATGTTTGCATCTCAACCTTTTCTCTTAATTTTTTTACCTGCTCTTCCCTCTCTTCATTATGCTTCTGGTATTTCTTTATCCTTGCATTTGATTCCATGATCAAAACAATCATCTCGACATTCAAATATGTATTTGGGCTTTGTATACAAGGTAAATACATATCCCTGAATTCTTTTACTGCCATATTGGCATCACAAGCATGTGCTTCTAGTCATCTATACCCAATGAACTTCTATATAATCTTGCGATGCTTTCTAAAGATTTCATCAGTGTCCTTTTCCAGCTCCTAAGTATTCACAATGCAGTCTTCCAACATCTTACTTTCAAATGGCAACTCCAATATGGTATGTGGCATACAATCTGCTACCTAGGAAATTATCACTCCCTCATTCTTCACCTCTTCAACCCTTTCTTGCATGTCTTCCACCTAATCTATTTCTTCTTTACACTCTTCTATTCTACTTTGACAATGTTTCAAAATAGAACTACAATTATTCTTCTCTACAAGGGCCAGTTCCCAATTAGCAATTACCTATCTTATTATATTCTCTCCCTTTTGAATAAATAACTAGAACCATTCTTCAAAACCATTAGCTTCAAGTCTTTTATTGTCCAATTCTAGGACTTGATCTTTAGACACAATGGTGAAGTCTTCATGTATATTAGGCATCCTAACCCTAGGGTCAAATATTCTTTGTATAAACTACTGTAATTGTGCAATATGCCCTTTTAAGTAATCAAACTTATCTTTATCCTTCCTTATTATTTCCATTGTAGCCTTATTCATATCCTCACATTTAGCAAGGTGTTGTTCTCGTGTCATATGCCTTAGATCAATGTTCATACTTTTATAATCTTCAAGGGTCATTTCACCCTTTACCTTATCTGCTTGTGGTATGGCCAGCTCTAAAGGCCTCAATCCTGAGGGACCTCTCTTTATGGCAGACATTGTTCTCACTTTCCTTCTTTCCCTTTGTGGGTGCCCTCCTAGTAAGCTCTTAATATCAATGGGAACCAACTGTACTTCTACCTTTTCCCTTCTTACTTCATTCCCTAACCAAGCCGGTAGTTCTTTATTAATTTATGCCCTTCTTTCTACATCGGTTACTCCCTTTTGAGGCTCATCTACTCCCACCTGCTCCTTTAGTAGTGATTGTTGTGGGGGAAGTTGTTGTTCTAAATACTGTACTTCTAAGCTTGATGTCTTTTTTCCTTGCTGTTGTATCTCTCCTTTAGAAATATCCCCTTTATCTTCTTTGGAGTCTCCTAATGTTTCTGTTACTTTCATTGTCATTTCTTTTTGTCCCCATATAGACATATTTGTTTGATCTATCTATAGGGGCTGATTAGTGGATTCATCATGTTGTTCTTCAACCCTTTCTTTCTCATGTTCCTTCTCTACAAGATCTTCTGGTGTATCCTATTCATTGTATGCCTTTAGAAGATCCAAAACATCCATATTAACACCACTTACTTCTTTGGACTCTTATGTTTTCATTGATGCTTTTGTTTCCTTGGTCACTTTATCTTTTCCCTCTTCCCTTTCTGATTCTCTAATCTATCGTGTAACATTTTGCACCTCTTCTATGATTTTTTGTTCCACCAATGTACCAAAAGGATCGACTATTTCTTATTCTCTTGGTATGTGTCTTTCTTTTGGTCCTTAACCGTGTGCTTTCCTCATGTACACCTGGGTACTATGCTCTTCCATAATAATCGAACATGCACCCACTACAAGTCCCTCCTCTGCACTAACTTCTTGTTGCATATCTTCTTCATCACTGCTACCATTATCTACATCCACAATCTCACTTATTTGTTTCTTGGCCCTCTAACTTATGTAACATTTCTTCAGTTAATTCTTGCTTAACCTCAATGTGGATCTGTCTCCTTTCTTCAGGTGTAAAGTTTATGGATATTTACTTTTGTCTTACTTCACTTGATACAACCGTAAGCACATGTGTTCTCCTGACTGATAAATCTATAGCGACAGCTCATACTGCGGGCTACCTTGTAGGTATGTTCTCCTCTTGTACTAACTCACTAAACACCATTGGTGTTTGTGCTTCCTCAAAATGGACTTCTTGACTAGATGCTCCTTCTTCTATAAATGCACCTAAAGGGATGGCTACTATAATTCCTAAGGCATAGGGATCTAACAATGTTGCTTTTTTATCTCAACTCAATACCCTGGTTTCCATGAACTTTCTCTTCTTTTCATAAAAACAAATCATTTCATCCTAGTCTTCCCTTTCTCTTTTCTTTCTTTTCTTCTTATCAGTAACTTCAATACCTTGGTCCTTCAATTCCTCTATTTTGTCAACTACCCACTTCTTAGACAACAACAACACATGTGTAGATATTCCTTCCAAGGATGTCTCTGCAGGAGCATCCCAATTTGGCTCACTAATAGGTAATAATGCCACCTCATTGCTCTTATAGCTTTGATGTAATACCTCACCATCTTCAGTCATTTCTTGAGGCACATTGATCTCCCCCATTGTCCTCATCTGTTCAATAGTCAACCTTTGGTAACCTCTTTTGCTTACCTCTTGTTCATTTTCACAATCAGACCAATAATCCTCAATGTGGACCTGATGCTTGTATTTCTTATCTATAAACCAATGTATTCTATGTAGTGGGTCAAAACGCCTAACCAAATTGAATTCTTTGAATGCATAGTATCTCAGCTCTCTTTCTGATTGTTTGGCAGTTTCCTCATTATGACAAGAATAATGCCCAATGACAAATGGGAACTTAATATTTCCCTTGTTATACCTATGCTTATAAATTTCGTAGATATTCAACACTTGCCTGGTATATTCCAATAAAATCAAGTGATTTGTAGGATACTTGGGCAACTTAAATGGCTTGCCTTCAAAGCCTTCAACCTTGATATAAGTAAAAGTAGGAAACAGTATAAACACAAAAATCAAATAACTAATGGTTTCTATTGCTTCTCTACTTATCTTTCTTTCTTTGTCTCCATTCAAAACCCTTACCATATAATTTTAGAATACATCATTAACCCTTGTATAATTTTGCAATGCATTCTCTTCTTGAAGATCTGGGTAATGATCATATATTAATTTCTAATTTGGTCCATTTTCCAAAGTGCCTACTACCTTTATTCCAGCTATTGGATGTAGTCTAGCAGCTAATGCATATATAACATAGGAGAACATACTGAACCTCCTATTTTTCTTAAACCCCATAATTTGCCTATTTATGGTCATATTGATGGTCTTGGCCCAATAGATACTTCCTTCTTTTGCTTTGACATATTCTATGACTTGAAACATCCAAGGTTCAAACATAGTTGCATCTCTCAATCCAACTAGCCTGCTCAACATGGTAATCATGACGTATATTTCCTCCTTAAAATCAATTCTATATAAATGTTTGGTGACTCTCACAGCAGCTTTGGCTTTATTCTCAGCCATATACCATCTATAAAAGATAACAGCTCTGCATGATTTATCATTCTTTACATAATCTTCTGCATATTGGTTCATATCAATATCTATCATTTCCTCCTTAATTTCCAGCATTACTAGTCTAGTTTCTAGATTGTATCTATCCATGCATTCAAATACCAATTTGCTAGCTTCCATAGCCAAGGGGAACCCTGCGGCTTTATATAATTCCTTACTCCAAATCTTCTTCATATCTTTAGAGGCGTCAGATGCCCTGACCTTATGTAATATATCCACTACATCATATTGTCCTATGATGGTGTCTGTAACTAGTCCTCCTCTATAGAATGTCACCATTGGAAACCCTTGGTGTGCTAGCAACTCTTCCTTAGTAGTTTCTCTTCGCAGTTTCCTTTCCTTTTTTATCTTCTCTCCTTCCTCAGCTATGACAACTGCCTTCTTTTGCTTTGGTACCATCCTGCAAAAGACAATTACATATTACCTCTCTATTTGTATATGATTGTTAGGGCTCTTTTACCCTAATTTCATGCTTTTTACCATTTTACCCTAATCATTCTATCTTCCTCCATTTTGGAATTCAAATTATCTAACAATATTCATTTAAATTTCACAAATAGACACAATTATTTGCAATAACTAATTTCATTCTTTAAAATACTATTAACTGTAACAAAAATCATGTTCATATTATATGCACCAGAACAACATTTTAGGATACATACATGTTTTCTCTGACCAGCTTAATTGAGCAAGTGTTGAGTCAATTTACCGTTTCAGTTGCACTATTAGTACCTTGCAATTCTGCTCACCCTTAAATTTCTACTTACCTGGTGCAATTTCTAATTGTTATGCAATTCTAGCTTCACAATATGGTTATGAAATTGTATCATAAACCTTTGCCTTTATTCCTTTCAAATTCTACATTCCTACTATTAGTTGTGCATTTAATACGATAATTAATTCATACAATTCAAATCTAGAATTTTCCTTTTTTTTAATTTCATACTTTTAATTTTGTATCTGTTAGCTTTTTCCTTTTCTGCACATCAATCTGTACGTTACTTTTGTATGCTACTTTTTGTATGATATGCCTATACAAATGACCGAGATACAAATCCGCACCCATAATGGTACCGTTTATTCCTCACCTTCTTTCCAACCTTGCATTGTACCTTTTGCATTTTGTAACGCATATTCCTTACAAACATGCCCATCATATGAATGCGAAACTCAAGATATTCATTCCACTTAACCTGATTTATTTTGTATCTTGTGTTTTGCATATTACTTTTGCATATCATTTTTACATATCTCATTATCCTAAGTATTTCTCACCATGTTTACATCATCTATCATTTTCACTTTTGCATCTACCCCTTGTATGTATCATTTTACACCCAAAATGCAATCTAACATATAAACAATTACAAACCTCAGCCACTCATAAAATTGTATTTAAAAGACCATTTGTTCCATTTTGTATGTCTCTCAATACATTTTGCTTTTCTATATTGAACCCCCTTATAACAACACTTTTATGGGCCCCACCATTTGTAAGTTTTTTTAACCATTTTGAAACCTGATATTGTATTTGAATCTAATATACAAATCATTCTCAATGCGGGAATACAAAACAACATGTATTACTATTTGTACTTACCTCATAACGACAGAAAATGTCTTCTTCTTATACCTGAACCTGTATATTAGCTTTTTGTATGTATGCTAGAATGCATAAGCCTATACATACAAAACTATGCGACGACAAACTCACATTTTGACTTCTTAATCTTGCCATCAATTGTACTGTTTCCTATAATTAGTGTTGCAATCCAAAGATCATGATTAGAAGAAATCCAATGCATCTATTGACATTAATTTCATTAAACTTCTGGCAAGCACGAATTAACACCTACACTCTTGCACATTAAGAACACCATTAATAGCGATTGAACCTGCAACTTGTGTAAATTTCTATTTAATAGCATGTATGATGAACAAAATTTTCATTCTTCCTTGTCTTGGTTCTGATATTACTGTAAGTATGACTACCCCCATATGTCTTCATTGTAATAGGAGGCAGACTGCCTTCCTCGGTCTAATCTCAGATGCTCATCTAAGAGGATTAATCATAAAGCACGAAAACCCCATTTTTCATGATTTAGAGTTAGAATCCATTAAGATGATACTGGGTCTAGACTTTCTAACTAATGAGGATAGATATAGAGTTAATTCTGACATCGCCTCATGGTTTCTTGCCTCTATGTTGGATTTAAGCACAGATAAAGTAGAAGTCTACTTGCTATTTCAAGATATTTTCAAGGTGAACTATAGAATTACAAATATCGACATCCTCCTAGGAGCAGAGTTGGGTGTAGGCATTCCACGAGCTTCAGAAATTCCCCTAATTAACATTCTTGGAGCGCAATATGAAAGACTTCCATTTTAGATGAACATGTTGGATCATGTCTTAACATGTCACCGCTACTAGGCATGAGTTGCCCTCAGTTTCATATGCTTGTCTAGGGGGTTAGATATGACGCAGTACTCTAAATTGTTAAGTCATTTTATGATGAAAGTAGATTGTCATTGATGTCAAAAAGGTGTTGATATTGACAGGAGTTGTTCATGTCATTAGGATTAGTGATTGATAAGAGATGTCATCAGGATATCTTCATGGTTTGGTGTTCATATTGGTTCATTCTTAATTACTATGTTTGTGTTGGGTCATCTCATGCAGTGGTGTTGAAGGATGTTGTTGTTCATATTTTAGTTGAGTTGAATTCATGTTGATCTGTGGTTTCAAAGCTCAAAGGATGATGTTAAGATTATGGGACTTGATCATGGGACTGCATAAAGGTTATCAAATATGGAAGGTTATCATAGACATGCATTTCTTCATGCTTGGTTCATTAAGTCAAAAAGTTAGAAGAATTGTTGTGCAAAATATCATTATTCTATAATAAATGTGACATAGACAGAATCCACATTATGTGAGATTTAGGAACTTCAAATCCTAAACAAATTTGTCTTAAGTATAAAATCCTACACTATTTTCCTAAAGACCTAAATCAAATCACATTTTCTATGCTCTTCATTGCCCATATTACATAAATTGCATTTTTTGTTATATTTGTTAGTTGACCTGCAAGTGAAGGTCAAGTCACTTAAGATGATAGAGGGGGTTTTAATATATGTCTTTGAGCAGTCCCCATAAGTGTGAATATGCCATATAAATGGCTTTGATTCGGTTTTAAAAAAAAAAACTATTCAACTCCCATGAGGTGGCTTTTTTTATGACAGCTTTTAATAAGCTATTTTCAAGAAAATAAAAGGTCTCCTTACTTGCAGGAATAAAGCCTATTATTAAGGCAGCCTTGTTTGAGTTTCTTTAAAAAGAAAAAATCTCTCTTTTTTAACTCTCGTGAATGAAAGTTTCTAAAGGAGAAAAGTTTCTTTATAGAGAGTTTATTTAAAATGATTTTTTTCTTCTCTAATCTTTTTGAGAAGATTTTTGGGCAGAGAATTTAAAGAAGATTTATTGATTATTTTTAAAGGATATTATTGAAAAAAAATTTGCAAAGGAAGATAAATGCTTTTAATGAAAGAGATTTTATTTTTGAGGGCAGAAGAATGGTTTTCTATGAAGATCGTATTTGCAGAGAAGAATTTGAAGAGGATTTTTTTGGGAATTGAATTTATTTTTTTTAGGGCAATTTAAGAGATCAAATTGGTAAAAATTATTTGCAGATGGGATTTTTGCAAATTGAAATTTTTCAGGGGCAAAAGATTTAAAGATTATTGTAAAAAGATGGAAGTTTTGTATGATTATTATTTTAGGTGAAGATAAATGAAAAAGAGAATATGAAAGGTTTTTTTTTTTTGGTTAGGGCAGAGTGGATAAAATTCTTGAAGATATTTTTGAAATTTATGTTTGCAAGGAATATGAGGAATGTGAAAAGTATTTTTGCAGGTGAATTGATGAATGTGAAAGGTGAAAGGACAATCAATTTGTATATAATGGTTTTTCAGGTGCAATGATGTAATATCTTTGGAGACAGAGATGAAACATACATATGATGAGTTCATAGAGGTTGAATATATATAGTGTGTGTTGTAAAGAAGACAGAGATGGAACTTTTTGTAAAGATTTATTTGGAAGCAATGATGAGAGGCTTTATGTGTATCAGGAGTATATATAGAGATGATTTAAATTGTTTTGTAGAGATGTGTTAATATTTGCAGAGACACATGTTTGTGCAAAGAAGCCAAATAAATTTGCAAAGATATTATTGAATTTGTGCAGAGATTTTGTGTAAGGATAAAAAGCAGAAATGATGACCTTCTTGTACAACAAATTTACAAAGACAATATGCAGTTGATTGAGTATCAGGAGATTTGGTAATGAGATTGATATTCAGATTGTAATTGAATAGAGATATGCAAAAGAGAAGACAAGTTATATCATGGTGCAAATCAGATTGAGTGGCAATCACTTCTTGCACACTTTGTAGTTTGTTCTGTATTAGGGGTTGGTGCTCCTTGAAGTTGGTGTTTCTAAACATTGTAATCAGTGAGATTTTTGATAAAGCTAATGAGGCAGTTTTGGAGTAGTTTTTCTACCCCTAGAGGGTTTTCCACTCATGCAAATCTTGTGTCATGATGTATATTGATCTTCTCTCTGTGTGTGTATGATTTACTCATGAGGTGTTGTTTATATCCTCTTTTATCAGTAGTCTTATGTATATGTGTTTAACAATGTCTTCCCTTCTATTTGTCTTGTAAGATAAAATTTGCAAAAAGTTAAGAATTCACACAACACTGATTCACCCCCCCTCTCAGTGTTGTCCTTGACTCCTACATTTTACAGAGGTAGTTCAAATTGGGCATTTCTATGCAAATCCCTAGTCTCTATATTACTCCTTAAGTATTTTGTCTCTCTTTTTTTGAAGAACTCGATTTTGGACAATGATGCTTACAGATACATATCTTTTTCAATGTATACTCTCTATTTATAGATAATATGAATAATACTAATTTTGATGTGTTTTACTCAGTATTTTCTCTTTCCAATATTTGTCTTTTGTATGTATATGTACCCAGTATTCAGATTCTAATCAATGTAATTTGTTCATATGATACAACAATGTTTACCACAATTTTTTGCCCTATGTTTCATTTAATTATGCTTTCAATTCCATATATGCATGCTATTTACTTTGCATTTCAAATGTGTAATGATCAATCAAACTAAGGGGTAGGTGTGGACTTTCATTTGACTCAATTGACATTTATACTTAGTTGGGTCTGCTTTATATCCAAAAGGTTTCGAATATGCAAAAAGATATGTATGTCCTTTTCAAAATACAAAAACCCCACTAACATAGCATGGTAATATGATAACACCTATACAAAAGATTTTTATCGGACATACAAAACCCCAAACCTCACATGTACACAAAACTCTTTGATCGTCTTTTTTCAAAGACTCCACTAGTATTTTTGTTTTGCACCTTTTCACTAGGCATTATAATTTTCAACACTTTTGCAACACTTGTCCTTTTTCCCTATACCACCACACACAAGCCAAAAGCAAAAAAACCACACCAAGGCTCCCCATTTTTCTAAAGGGTAAAATTTGGCGTGTTGTGAGCAACACAACAACTACTGTTGATGAGAGTTTTTACACACTCAAAGCATAGTTAAAATTCACAAAAGAACCTTAGCTGTCTTGGAAGATATGCAGAATTAACTAGTAATTGTCAATCTCAAGTTTCTGGATGGTCAGTTCTTGACCACATGGGGTAGACCAGCAGTTCATTGTGAAGCTATTATATTCAAGGGGCCTTACTCAATTTAAGGGTTTTTTACTAGCAATTATCACTTATTATACGCAAATATCTCAAAATATCTTTCAAATCAATGATTCTTTGCAACTATTTACTACTTTCAAGTCAGACTTTATACGAATTTCATAGAAAATAGACTTGATACTTTAGAATTTATGAAAATCATTAAAGATCATTAGCATTTCCATGTGTTTAATAGGATCTTTCACAATTTCCTTTAGATAACTGTGTTTCAGCTAATTATTTATCAATTGTTGGAGAAAAGTTAGAAAGATTCGAATTAAAAAATATCATTGTAGATAGGATCTAAATGCTCTACTATTCACGTATTAAAGAATATAGTAATCTGAACAATACAACACAATTAAATCTACAAATGTAAAATCCTAAGCATTTTCATGAATATACATAAGAGATTGCAATCTTTCAAAGGACAATACGTCAAGTAAAAGTCTGAATCAGAAAACATTCTGCAATAGATGTAGAATTCTAAGGTTACCTTTATTCAAAGTATAAAGTCATACAAAATTTACAATGTAATAATGACTTATGTTGCATTGATCAAAATCACTATAAAACTTACGAACACTTTGACAGATACATAAAGGAGATAGGACATTCCATGCACTCCTTAATGTAGACATAGGCGACCTCCTTTCTAAAACTAAAAGAAACGTCTTCTCTATTGCAACAAAACTTGACAATTGTAACCTTAAGCTAAAAGTGCAAAATCCCTATGTAATAAAATACAGGTAGCAGAGCTTCTTATATAGACTTTGAAGCTTTTTTCCTGCTATGGTTACAGAACTCATCCAATGACTACATTCAAACATTATAGATCAACGATGGAAATCATTTCCAAACCCTTCTCAAAATATCTCGCTAGAATATTCCCCCTGTCGCAAAGATACCAAAAGGATCCCCTTTTAGATGCAAGCCTTTCTTTGAATTTTCATGCTTTAACTTTGCCCTTTCTTTTACTCTTCTTCGATCCTCTTCAAATACTCTATGTATTTGTCCATCTATCACCGCATCATGGTTGTTTCTCTGACTCACTATCCAAGTGTATGTTTGTACCTCAACCTTTTCTCTTAAGGTTTTTACCTGCTCTTCCCCTCTCTTTTCTTTCTTTTCTTCTTATCAGCAACTTCAATACCTTGGTCCTTCAATTCCTCTATTTTGTCAGCTACCCACTTCTTAGAGAACAACAAAACAGGTGTAGATATACCTTCCAAGGATGTCTCTACACGAGCATCCTAATTTGCCTCACTAATAGGTAATAATGCCACCTCATTGCTCTTATAGCTTTGATGTAATACCTCACCATCTTCAGTCAGTTCTTGAGGCACATTGATCTCCCCCATTCTCCTCATCTGTTCAATAGTCAATCTTTGGTAAGCTCTTTTCCTTACCTCTTGTTCATTTTCACAATCAAACTAATAATCCTAAATGTTGACCTAATGCTTGTATTTCTTATCTATAAACCTTTGTATTCTATACAGTGGGTCAAAACACCTAACCAAATTGAATTCTTCGAACGCATAGTATCTCAGCTCTCTTTCTAATTGTTTGGCAGTTTCCTCATTATGACAAGAATAACGACCAATGACAAATGGGAACTTAATATTTCCCTTGTCATACCTATGCTTATATATTTTGTAGATATTCAGCACTTGCCTGGTATATTCCAATAAAATCAAGTGATCTGTAGGATACCTGGGCAACTTAAACGGCTTGCCTTCAAAACCTTCAACCCTGATATAAGTAAAAGTAGGAAACTGTATAAACACAGAATTGAAATAACTAATGGCTTCTATTGCTTCTTGACTTATCCTTCTTTCTTTGCCTCCATTCAAAACCTTCACCATATAATTGTAGAATATATCATTAACCCTTGTATAATTTTGCAATGCATTCTCTTCTTGAAGATCTAGGTAATGATCATATATTAATTTCTGATTTGGTCCCTTTTTCAAAGTGCCTACTACCTTTATTCCAGCTATCGGAGGTATTCTAGCAGCTAACGCATATATAACATAGGAGGACATATTGAACCTCCTATTTTTCTTAAACCCCATAATTTGCCTATTCATGGTCATACTGATGGCCTTGGCCCAATGGATACTTCCTTCTTTTTCTCTGACATATTCTATGACTTGAAACATCCAAGATTCAAACATAGTTGTATATCTCTATCCAACTAGCCTGCTCAACATGGTAATCATGACATATATTTCCTCCTTAAAATCAATTCTATATAAATGTTTGGGGACTCTCACATTAGCTTTGGGTTTATTCTCATCCATATACCATCCATAAAAGATAACAGCTCTGCATGCTTTATCATTCTTTACATAATCTTCTGCATATTGGTTCATATCAATATCTATCATTTCCTCCTTAATTTCCAGCCCAAAAGTATGGGTGATGCCTTCAGTAGATAGGTCAATAATGCTCTTGCCTTCTTGCATTACTTGGCTAGTTTCTAGGTGTTATCTATCCATGCATTCAAATACCAATTCGCTAGCTTCCATAGCCAAGGGGAACCCTACGGCTTTATATAATTCCTTACTTCAAATCTTCTTCATATCTTCAAAGGCGTCAGATGCCGTGACCTTATGTAATATATCCTCTACATCATATTGTCCTATGATGGTGTCTGTAATTAGTCCTCCTCTATAGAATGTCACCGTTGGAAACCCTCAGTTTGCTGGCAACTCTTCCATAGTAGTTTCTCTTTGCAGTTTCCTTTCCTTTTTTATCTTCTCTCCTTCCTCAGCTATGGCAGCTACCTTCTTTTGCTTTGGTTCCATCCTGCAAAAGATAATTACATTTTACCTCTCTATTCGTATACGACTGTTAGGGTTCTATTACCCTAATTTCACATTTTTTACCATTTTACCCTAATCATTCTATCTTCCTCCATTTTGGAATTCAAATTATCTAATAATATTCAGTTAAATTCCACAAATAGACACAATTATTTGCAATAACTAATTCCATTCTTTAAAATAATATTAACTATAACAAAAATCATGTTCATATTATATGCACCAGAACAGGGTTTTAGGATACATACATGTTTTCTCTGACCAGCTTAATTATGCAAGTCTTGAGTCGATTTACCATTTCAACTACGCCGTTACTGCCTTGCAATTCCACTCACCCTTAAATTTCTACTTACCTGGTGCAATTTCCACTTCTTTTGCAATTCTAGCTTCACAATATGGTTATGAAATTGTATCATAAACCTTTGCCTTTATTCCTTTCAAAATCTACATTCCTGCGGTTATTTGTGCATTTAATATGACAATTAATTCATACAATCCAAATCTAGACTTTTGCTTTTTTTAATTTCATACTTTGAATATTCTATCAGTTAGCTTTTTCCTTTTTTACACATCAATCTGTATGTTACTTTTGTAAGATAATTTTTGTATGATATACCTATACAAATGACCCAGATACAAATTTGCACCCACAATGATACCCTTTATACCTCACCTTCTTTCCAACCTTGCATTGTACCTTTTGCATTTCATAACGCATATTCCTTACAAACATGCCCATCATATAAATGCGAAACTCAAGATATTCGTTCCACTTAACCTGATTTCTTTTGTATCTCGCATTTTGCATATTACTTTTGCATGTCATTTTTGCATATCTCATTATACATATCTCGTTATCCTAAGTATTTCTCACCATGTTTACATCATCCATCATTTCCACTTTTGTATCTACCCCTTGTATGTATCATTTTGTACCTGAAATACAATCTAACATACAATCAATTACGAACCTCATCCACTCATAAAACTGTATTTAAAACACCACCTGTTCCATTTTGTATGTCTCTCAATACATTTTACTTTTGTATATTGAACCCCCTTATAACAACACTTTTGTGGGCCCCACCATTTGTAAGTTCTTTTAACCATTTTGAAACCCGATATTGTATTTGAATCTAAGATACAAATCATTCTCAATGTGGGAATATAAAACAACATGTATTACAATTTGTACTTACCTCATAACAACAAAAAATATCTTCTTATTAAACCCAAACCTATATATTAGCTTTTTGTATGTATGCTAGAATGGATAAGCCTATACATACAAAAATATGTGATGACAGACTCACATTTTGACTTCTTAATCTTGTCGTATCTTGTCGTCAATTGTACTGTTTTGTGTAAGTAATGCTGCAATCCAAATATCATGATTAGAAGAAATCCAATGCATCTATTGACATTAATTTCATTAGACTTCTAGCACGCGTGAATTAACACCTACACTCTTACACATTCAATTTCCCACAAATACCTTTAATAGCGATTGAACCTGCAACTTTTGCGAATTTCAATTTAATGGCTTGTATGATAAACAAAATTCTCATTCTTCCCTATCCTCGTTCTGATATTACTATAAGTATGACTACCCCCATATGTCTTCATTGTAATAGGAGGCAGACTGCCTTCTTCGGTCTAATCTCATATGCTTGTCTAAGAGGATTAATCATCTAGCATGAAAACCCCATTTTCTATGATTTAGAATTAGAATCCATTAAAATGGTACTGGGTCTAGACTTTCTAACTAATGAGGATAGATACAGAGTTAGTTCTAACATTTCCTCATGGTTTCTTGCCTCTATGTTGGATTTAAGCACGAACAAAGTAGAAGTCTACTTGCTATTTCGAGATATTTTCAAGGTAGCTATAGAATTATAGATATCGACATCCTCCTAGGAGCAGAGTTAGGTGTAGGCATTCCACGAGCTTCAAAAATTCTCCTAATTAACATTCCTGGAGCGCAATACGAAAGACTTCCATTTCTGATGAACATGGCAGATCATGTCTTAACATGCCACCACTACTGGGCACCAGTCGGCCTCAGTTTCCTACGCTTGTCTAGGGGGTTAGATATGACATAGTACTCTAATTGGTTAAGTCATTTTATAGAGGTAGTTTAAATTGGGCATTTCTATACAAATCCCTAGTCTCTGTATTACTCCTTAAGTATTTCGTCTCTCTTTTTGTGAAGAACTCGATTTTGGACAATGATGCTTACAGATACATATCTTTTTGAATGTATACTCTTTGTTTATATATAATACGAATATTACCGATTTTGATGTGTTTTACTCAGTATTTGCTCTTTCTGATATTTGTCTTTTGTATGCATATGTACCTAGTATTCAGATTCTAATCAATGCAATTTGTTCCTAAGATACAACAATGTTTACCATAGTTTTTTGCCCTATGTTTCTTTTAATTCTGCTTTCAATTTCGTATATGCATGCTATTTACTTTGCATCTCAAATATGTAATGATCAATCAAACTAAGGGGTAGGTCTGGACTTTCATTTGACTCAATTGACGTTTATACTTAGTTGGGTCTACTTTGTATCCAAAAGGTTTCAAATATGCAAAAATATATGTATGTCCTTTTTGAAATAAAAAAACCCCACTAACATAGCATGGTAATACGATAACGCCTATACAAAAGATTTGTATCAGACATACAAAACCCCAAACCTCACATGTACACAAAACTCTTTGAGATCGTCTTTTCTCAAAGACTCCACTAGTATTTATGTTTTACACCTTTTCACTAGGCATTATAATTTTCAACACTTTTGCAACACTTGCCCTTTTTCCCTATACCACCACACACAAGCCAAAAGCGAAAAACCACAGCAAGGGTCCTCATTTTGCTAAAGAGTAAAATGGGGCGTGTTGTGAGCATCACAACAATATCCTTGTTGTCATTAGTTTCAACTGTATCTTATTCTACTGCTTTTTTAGAAGACTTGAATGTTGAGGATATTGAGAAAATTAGCCTCTCTTAAAGAAACAAGTGAGTTACATATCTCTCTGTCAGAGACAATGAAGACAGTGCAGTTCAGTGAAGTAGATTGCTCCGTATTCCTAGTAAGATGAAGATCAGAGTCTGTGGATTAAAAGGGTTTATAGAGGATTGTCTGAAGTTGCTCCAGTCAAGATTTGAGAGGTCTGCATGGAGAATTGGTGAAGTTATGTCCATCTAATTAGAACTACATTTTGTAGTTGTTCAAAGGTGACAGAGTGATAGAAATTTGGCCTGGATTGATCCACATTGGAATATTATGATCTGCGGATCTAGAGGTGTGTTTGGGATGTCGGTGTGTATCCTCAACTCAAGTGGTTCATGGTTTGGAGGTCCGCAAGCAATCATTCTAGTGTGACAGTCATGACAATTGGTGTTCTTGAGTTCCCGAATGAAGGTACAAGTGTTTCTAGTGATCTGAGGTGGTGCGGTTGTTCCTGTTGATTTCATTGTGCCTGTGGTTCTCTCTAAATTGGGTGCTTGTTGTGTTGGTGATCTGCATTGAGGATTGAGCTCATGGATGAATAATTCTTCTTGGGTGTTGATGTTCTTTCCAGTCTTGGCTGACCGAATGCATGGTGTGTGTTGCGGATGATCTAAGAGAAGTTTTATGGAGTGTGGCATGATGTTCGAAGAAGATTTGAGTCCCATTTATGTTTGGCCGACAATGTAGTGGTTCGCATGTAGCATTTTAAGTCTTGTGATTGTAATTTCTTGTAATGCCTATCTTGGAGAATGTTCTAGATAGATGATTGTTTGGCCGACTTTGATGTTCATTCCAAAGTCGATGACTTGTATAAATAAGTGTTGTGAAGTCGTGGAAATGGGGGGATATGAGTGAAGATGTGGATGTAGCCAGGAAGTGAGTGGGGGTAGAGCAGAGGTGTTGTGTGCTTCAATGGAACTAAACCTTGCATGAAGAAGATGTTGTTTCTCAGTTCAATCTTTCTATGTTAACATTGTAAATGTTCTTGTAGGCAGTGAGCCTCTTTTGAGCAATGAGCTCTGGGTAGTGCACCCGAAGGCAAGTGCCTTCCCATTTTCTATTTTTTTAACAGAGAATAAATCTTGTGGGTTAACCCCCACTGTGGTTTTTGCCTTAACCAGGTTTCCACGTAAAAATCCTAGTGTTATGTGTATTGATTATGTTTTTGCTCATGTGTCATTGATTCATGCTTTCATGGTTATATCATTAATCTATTAATAAGTTGTAAAGAAGATTAAATGTAGCAAAAGATAAAAATTTTGTGATAACTGATTCACCCCCCCTCTTAGTTGTCTGCCCTAATTTCAACACAAGATCATCTAGATTCAAATTAAAGAGTGGATGCTAGATGGATCCCCTAGCTAATGGTTGGCATAAGCTCAATTTTGACGGAACTTCCAAGGGGAACCTAGGATAATTAGGGGTTGGATGTATCATCAAAGATCACAATTGAAATATGGTCAATGTAATGACTAAAAAACTCCCAATTAGAACAAATAACAAAGTAGAATCCCAAACCATTTTACTTGGGCTTCAAACTTACAAGCAAATTGGCATGTCCATTATTTAGATAGAAGGAGATTCATTAATAATTATTAATGCTCTAATAAAATGTTTTTCACTAAATTGGAAGATAAATAACATACTTAGTCTTTGTTCTCCTTTACTTGATAGTTTTCTTGCACACTTTATTAGCCATGCCTATCGAGAGGTCAATGGGGAGACTGATGTGGTAGAAAACATGGAAATTGACAAGGACATTGCCTACATATCATAGCACCCTATCATGTGGCAAAATATTGTGCTAAATGTGTCATCCTTCTCGCTATGCTCAAGTTGAAAGGACTAATAATGGGCTTTAGTTGGTTTTAGTTTGGCTCACTTCTTTCCAAGTACTAGGGAATTTTATTTTGAGAAGGAAAGGATTTACAATAGATTTGGCATTGAAGCTATCTCTGATGGCTATTAGAAACCATGCCACATTTTATTGTATTAAGTACAAGATAAATTGGGATATGGATAGAATGGTGTGTCTGAAAGCAAGAAAATGGCAAATTGAATTCATAGGGGAGTTTCATATCTTAGTCTAAATAAAATATTTAAGACAAGATTAGTCATTATGATACATGCAAAAAGATTAGTATTGGGGAAGAATTTCCTTTCTATGGCACATCAGTATTGTGTTAACACTAACATCTCCTTGATTTTCTTTTCAATTTTTATTAATATCAGAGAGTCAAAGGAGGTAATTAGGATTGTTACAGAGTCCTTAATCAAGTTGCAATGGAGATGTGGAATAAGGATAATCCTAGATGATGTTGTTATTGGTTAGGGCTTCCATTCTAGCATGGGGGACTAACTGGTTATTAATCCACCATGTACTAGTCCTTGGATACTATTTATCATTATGGAAATGGGGAAAAATGAAGCAATACACAAATAGTAGGCCAAGTGGGGCATATAATTTCTAAAGACTGCTATAGGAGCCTCATTGTAGATGGAGGTGGACTAGTCATTTGTAGTTGAGGCTGGGAGCTCAAGGTCAATTAAAGATGGAGACACAAATACTACAATATAGGTCTATCTTTAAAATAGTTTAGTAGTATGTAACTAATCAATGTTAGTGGCTCTACTGTATGCAACATTTTGAATTACAAGCATATATCCCTATAGGATTTTTGTTTTGGCCCTCCATAGGAGCAGCTTAATAAACTGTAATTTTTTAGTATCAATATTAATGTATATGGCCCTCTTAGGCCAAGTTCAATGATCAAAATAAAATTATTTATAATTTTTCAAATATTAAATTATTTGAAAATTTTAAATTAATATAATATTTTAAATGCTATACTATATATTTTATAAAGAAATATGTAGTTACATGCATTAAAGTAAATTTTAGTGGAATGGTGCATTGTTATTATCATGAATTTTAAGTATATTTCAATGGAATGGTGCAGTGTCACAAAAGTATACAAAAAATAATGTTTTCTTTGTATGATTAGCTTACAAGATAATTCATGTGTACTAAGGTACTTACATATACAACATCTAACAAAACTTCCTACTGCATTATGTTTTGATTGAAGTCAATACCCTATTCCAAAGCCCTCATTTTTGCATAGTTTTGATCTTCACTGCCTGATAAAATTGCCATCCAATTTTAAGACATTTAGGTTGTGTGAGTCTATTTCTAAGAAATTTTATCAATGTCAAAATTCTTAGAGCCCCATGTTTGATATACCTTGGTAAAGTTATATTTTTGTTCTACGAACATAACACAGAAATTCTCAAGCATCTTATATCTTGCAAATAAAATGCCAATGCTTCTTGGTATTGACCAAGTTCCAAATACACCCGCCATTTGTTAACGTAACTTCATATGATGACTTGGATATTCCCACATGACATTGAGTCTAAACAAAATTAGAGGAATATAATAAAAAGCATCATACTTCCACAAAGTGGAGGCCTTACTCTCCCTTCTTTCTCTCCCCTAACTTAGCATAATAACGAGCAATAGAATGCCCTATGGTTTATATTATCAATAAATAAATATGATCAAAACAACTGAAGTTTAATATAAAAATACATGTCATTAAATTTCTCAATTTATTGTTCACTTTTGTTTATGTAAGTTTTATAAATTGTATACTAAAATTAAGCCATTAAATACAAGTACTTTCAAAATTTAATTTTTTACTAGTTCCTTTGTGGCTAATTTTTATGACTCTAAATTTGTGATAACATTCATATCACTTATAGGAGCAACATGACACTTTATTTTTGCCTCATCAACTTCATCCCAGATGACGACAAAAATTTATATTTTCTAGTCCTCTAACTAGTTATTATTTTGTACCTATGAAAATAAACTATCAATAGAGAAAACCAAACATTCTAATTTGTAACTCAATTCATTAGCATAAACACCTCAAGATTAGACAAAAGAGAAGCTAAAAATGTAATGAAGAACTTATAACTCAATCCTCACCAAATCCTTCTTGTTTCCTCAAGCTAGTTGATGGATATGTCCAAGGTTTGAGTTGGAGATGTTGGCCACATGTGTTGTCATTGATGTCAACATGACAGATGGAAATGTACAAACAAACTTAGAGTTAGGATGGTTAAGATAGATCAATATGGGAGAAAGGAAAAATGGTCTAAGTATGGATCAATTTTGGGCTTGAACATGATGCGGAGGTAAACAACCCTATCCTTGCATGTGTTGCAAGTATGTGCCTAATCGGTGTTGTCATTGATGTCACATATCCTTGTTGTCATTGGTGTCAACTATATCTTATTCTACTACTTGTTTAGAAGACTTGTATGTTGAGGATATTGAGAAAATTAGCCTCTCTAGAAGAAACTAGTGAGCTATAGAGAAGTGTAGTATAGACAGCAAGTTGTATGCTGAAGAACAGTCTAGTAAACTGCTCTGCATTTACTTCTTCTTGAAGATTGTGGCATGTGGATTGGAAGTAAGTTAGAGGTATGAATAAGGATGTTGCATTCTAGGTTTGAAGCCTCCACATGAAGATCTAAGTGAGTTGTGTTCACTAGAGTGAAACCTACTTTTTCTATAAGTTTAGTTGGGACAGGAAGAAAGTATTCTTCTCTGCATTCCGCCGCAATAAAGTATTTGGCTCTGCGGTTCTAGAGGGAAGTCTAGGATGATGATAAGTGCCTACAGTTGCAATGGTTCATGGTTTGGTGGTCCTTAAGCTATCTTTTTTTGATGACAGTTGAAGATAATGAAGTTCATGTGTTTCGGTGAGAAGATTCCTATGGATAAAGTGGTTAAGGTTTGTGTGGTTGCTCCTGATGATTATAGTTTGCTTATGGATGTCTCCTAATCATGTTCCTATCTAGACTTTGGTCTGCATTAAGAAATTGAGATGGTGTGTGAAGATTGTTCCCAAATAATGTAGCGTGTAACCAGTCTTGGTCGACCTAGTTGATCCCAGTGATTGCGGAGATCTCTGGAAGATTGTGGAAGCATGTTGTGGCATGGAAGATCATTTTTGAATCCCAGCTAAGGCATGGTGTGATCCACATTTCATTTCCTTTGCACATTGTTGTAATAGGTTAGGACCTATTTTGTAAATGTTTGTAATATTGACCTTGGAGACTATTCCAATGGTTAATGATTGTGATGCTGACCTTGATGATCATTTCAAGATTGATGTAGTGTATAAATACTTGTAGTTGAGTCATGTAAAAGGTGTCCTTGAGTGAAAATGAGAATATATTAAGAAAGGTCTAAAAGGCAGAGCAAAGATAGAGGCAGAGGAAAGGAGGAAGAACAAAGCAGGGGAAGAATGGAGCAGAGGAAGAGTAGAGCAAAGCAGAGGAATTTTTATACTTCATTCACAATATAGAAAGGTGTTGACCATGGCAGTGAGTCTGGCAGTAAGCCACCAGTAGGGTTTAACAGCCCTTATTGTAATCTTGCTAGGTTTAGGGTTGAGGTAGTGAGCCTGCTAGACCTAGTTGTTCTTCATGGCAGTAAGCCAGTATGTTTAGGCCCATGGATTGACCAAGCCTAAACATCGTTATTTCAATATTGCAATATATATTAAGAGCTAATCCTCTCCATGGTTTTTCTCCACCTTAGGGTTTTCCATGTAAATCTAGCCTCTCTTGTGTTTGATGTTGTATCTGTGGTTAAGTTTCTAATTTCATGCACTCATTGTTAAACTATAATAATTGTGGATAAGTGATGAATGTTTAATTGTAGAAAGTGTTTAAGTTTTTGTGACAACTAATTCACCCCCCCTCTCAGTTGTCTGGCACATATCAACAATTAGTATCAGAGCCAAGTCCCTTTTGGAAAGAGTCTAACAACTCGAGGGAGATCCTAATGGAGACAAAAGGAAAACAAATACTCTCCAATACACCCAAATGCTCATCAAGAGATATCAAGAGCAGATTGTCCAAGGAAGTGATTCACAAAGAACAAAATGACAACCATTGAAGATGGTCTAAAGCTTGTACCAGTGATGAAGATTGTTGGGTTATTGATAGTAGCTGCTCAAACCATATGATTGGTGACAGGAGTAAGTTTGTTAGTCTGGAAGAATAGAATGAAGGGCTAGTCAGGTTTGGAGATGACTGCACAGCTGAAGTCTACAGAATAGGATTGACAAATTTTGGCAACAGACAAATTTCTAAATATGTTCTTTATATAAAAGGTTTGAAACAAAATTTCTTAAGCGTTGGATAGTTATGTAGGAAGGGATTCAAGTTTGTATTTGAGATTGACTCTCTTGAAATCAAAGAAAAATCTAGAGCTACAATAGCAATTGCAAAAAGAATTGAAAAGAATCTCTATCATCTCAGAAAAGATGACTTTCTTGGATACGCATCTCAGACCAATGAAAGTTAGGTTTGGCATAGAAGACTTTGCCATACAAATATTGATGTTTTAACAAACTCAGTTCAGATTGTGAAGGACCTACCAGAGATTGATTACTCAAGCAACATCAGTTGCAAGAAATGTCAAAGATTGTCAAGAAAAGCATGGCAAGATAAAGAAAGATCCTCCACTGAACGATTAGAATTAATTCATACAAACTTTTTTGGTCCTACAAGAATACCAATCCTCCATGGTCAAAGGTACTTTATGTTTTTTATTGATGACTTTTATAGAATGACTTGGGTCAGTTTTTTAAAACATAAATTAGAGATTCTGGAGGCACTCAAAATTTTTAAAGAAACCCTTGAAAATGAGCTAAGCATGAACATCAAAGGCTTGAGAATTGGCAAAGAAGAAGAAATTATCTCCAATGATTTCAATATATTTTGTGAAACCCATGGGATAGAAAAATAGCTCTCTACAAAAAATAACATAATGGAAGAAGCAAGTAAAACTATTCAGGAGAATGCAAAATTGATAATGGAAGAAGCAAATCTACCAGATAAAATTTGGAAGGAGGCAATTCAAACCACTGTGTATACTCTAAACAGAGTTCAGATAATAACTAAAGAAGGAAAGACCCCTACTAAGCTATGGTGTGGATCAATACCCACTATAAAATATTTTAAAATCTTTGGGAGAAAATGCCTCATCAGAATGGAAAAGGACAATGCCAAGTATGAGGAAGAGATTTTTCTTGGATACTCATCCTGGACCAAAGCCTACCAATGTTACAACAATAGATTGGGAAGGATCGTTGAAAGTACAAGTTTTAAAGTCATTGAGAACATCCAAGTGAATTCAGTCTCAACTAATAAGGGTTTGCAAGTTGAAGAACAAGAAGGTTCCCAGACCACAAAAAATGTTGTGGAAGATCATAAAGCTGCTATGAATCAAATGAATATGTGCCTAATTGCCAACATTGACAGAGATAACTCAAGAACTATGAATGAAGATATGGATTTGAAAGAAGATTTAAGAAAGTAAATCAGGAAGTTACAGCAAACTCTAAAAAAGAACAATGAAAAAAAGACAAAAATTGAGAATTGTTTGAAAGACAAAAGTAAAGTCTGCATAAAGCTTGAAGAAGAAGTTGAAGACTTGAAAGTTGATCTGAAACATGTGTGGGCTCAAAGAGATCAATTTAGTGTGAATGCTGCCATATATGATAGGTCAATGGCAGAACAGAAAAATTATGATGACAGAGAAGGCATAAAATTTGGAAAAGACAAAAGATTCAATGCAAGTCAGGAAGAGGACAAAATTAGATAGATTTAGAAGCAAAGAAGCAGAAGACCATTAATTAGGCAGCCAAATGCTCAAAGGTATTCTACTTTCAATGGTTACTGCAATTTATGTAACAAATTTAGTCACAAGGCTAATTGGTGTAGAAATAAGATAAATCAAAATACCCCATCATCCTCTAGTCAGAATGCCATTAGATGTTAGGCTTGCCACAGAATGGGACACAGGGCAAATGAATGTAAAAGTCAAGTGAGAAACGGCTATGGCAAGATTAGAACAATTGAATCCTTCAGTGGCTACTGTTATATATGCAACAAATTTGGGCATAAAGATAACCTATGTAGGTCAAGGACAAATGAAAGGAAAAATGGTCAGAAAAATACTATGTGCTTTAATTGCAACAAGCCTAGACATCAAGAAGAATAGAAGAAATCAGTGGAAAAGGTTGATCTGGCAGAAGTCAAGAAGGAGATGAACAAGGTCTGGGTCAAGAAAGAAGTAAAAAAAAGTCAGAGATGAGTCTGCACTAGATTCTGGAGTAGATACCTCCTCTGGGAAGTAAACTGGAAACTCTAGCTTAGGGGGAGTTGTATTGAAAATTCCAAATCCCCTAGCTAGATAGTCAATACTGAGATTCGGCACAAAGATATGATATGAAGATTTATATGGCAGATTGCTTGAAAGAAACTCTATAGATCAAAGCACAAAAGGATTCTGGTTTGGAATCCCAAAATGACTAAAGTATGAGTAGTATATAAAGTAACAAAGATTGGATTAGTATGCCTCTACAGTTGAAGATCATTATATGTGGTTTAGGTATGTTATTCATAAATATCTGGTGAACATGAAGATAGTCAAGTTAAAGAAGAAGAAGTTTCAGAAAGAATTCTTGAGATCCCTAGAAATTGTGTAGAAGTACCACACTGAAGGCTAGTTCTTGGGTAAAAAGAGCAAAGGTACATTGGCAAAGAAAAGGAATTGCAGATGAGTTGAACATAGATTAAATTGAGTGAGAATAAAGAAGTGGTGAGAAATAAGGCAAGGTTGTGTGTAAAAGGTACTCACAGATGGAAAATGTTTCTCTGGTGGGACAAATGGAGGCTATTAAGTTGTTTCTAGCCTTTGTAGCACATAAGGACTTCAAATCAGATGTGAAGGCTTCCTTCTTGAATGCCATGTTAAAGAAGACATTGTTTCAACTAGATTGATGATAAGGGAAGCCTGCAAAAGAAAACCTATAGACAGAGTCATGTATGAAGCTTTGAGAAGACAAGATATGTTACTCTGAAAGTGATAGCATGTGAATGTTCTAATATGAGCTAGATATGGTTTGATCTGTACTCCTAAGAGGGAGTAGTCAAAGCAATAAAAGGAAAAAGGTGTAGCAGTGCAGGTAGTAATTAGAGATGGTTACTGAAGTCAAGAAGATTATGAAGTTATCTCCCAAGAGAAGCAGGTAAATGATGTTGATATGAATTTCTGATAAAGAGCAGTAAGTATTGCAGTGTTGCTGATAGAGAAAATAGTATAGTAGTAGCAAGATCCTAAGGTGAGAATTGACAAACCAAGAAGGAGAGAACTTCACATGAAGAACCAAAGTTGTAGTCAAGAAAGCATCAAGTAAGGGGGAGCAGTCAGTTGAAGAAAGTTCAGAAGAGAGATTAGATCAGAGCAGAAGAGTGCAAGTATGTGCCCTTTGCCATTGATGTCAAAGGGGGAGAGAAGTCATGTGAAAAAATTAGAGTGCAGATGTGTAAAAGAAAGGGGGAGAATTTTGGAGAAATAAAGAAGTGCAGCTGTGTAAAGAGAAAGGGGGAGAATCTTGTCTTGATGAATGTTGCAGTTTTTCACATCATATGTTACCATCAATGACAAAGGGAGAGTATGTGCCTAATCGGTGTTGTCATTGATGTCAACATATCCTTGTTGTCATTGGAGTCAATTATATCTTATTCTATTACTTTTTTAGAAGACTTGTATGTTGAGGATATTGAGAAAATTAGCCTCTCTGAAAGAAACTAGTGAGGTACAAAGAAGTGCAGTATAGACAGTAAGTTGTATGCTGAAGAACAGTCCGGTAAACTGCTCCACATTTAATTCTACTTGAAGATCGTGGTCTATGGATTGGAAGTAAGTTAGAGGTATGACTAAGGATGTTGTATTCTAGGTTTGAAGCCTCTACATGAAGATCTGAGTGAGTTGTGTTCACCAAAGTGAAACTTGCTTCTTCTGTAAGTTCATTTGGCACAGGAGGAAAGTATTATGCTCCGCATTCCACCACAATAAAGTATTTGGCTCTGCAGTTCTAGAGGGAAGTCTGGGATGACAATAAGTTCCTACAGTTGTAATGGTTCATGGTTTAGTGGTCAGCAAGCTATCTTTCTTTTATGACAGTTGAAGACAGTGAAGTTCATGTGTTCTGGTGAGAAGATTCCTATGGATAAAGTGGTTAAGGTTCATGCAGTTACTCCTGATGATTATAGTGTGCTTGTGGATGTCTCTTAATCATGTTCCTATCTAGACTTTGGTCCATGTTAAGAAATTGAGATGGTGTGTGAAGATTGTTCCCAGATAATGTAGCATGTAACTAGTCTTGGCCAACCTAGTTGATTCCAGTGATTGCGGAGATCTCTAGAAGATTGTGGAAGCATGTTGTGGTGTGGAAGATCATGTTTGAGTCCCAGCTAAGGCATGGCATAATCCACATTTCATTTCCTTTGCATGTTGTTGTAATAGGTCAGAACCTATTTTGTAAATGTTTGTAATACCGACCTTGGAGACTGTTCCAATGGTTGATGATTGTGATGCTGACCTTGATGATCATTCCAAGGTTGATGTAGTGTATAAATACTTGTAGTTGAGTCATGGAAAAGGTGTCCTTGAGACAAAATGAGAATATATTAAGAAAGGTCCAAAAGGTAGAGCAGAGATATAGGCAGAGGAAGAACAAAGCAGAGGAATTGTTATACTTCATTCACAATATAGAAGGGTGTTGATTATGGAAGTGAGTCTGGTAGTAAGCCACCAATAGGGTTTAACAACCCTTATTGTAATCTTGCTAGGTTTAGGGTTGAGGCAGTGAGCCTGCTAGACCTAGTTGTTCTTCATGGTAGTAAGCCAGTATGTTTAGGCCCATGGAGTGACCAAGCCTGAACATCATTATTTCAAGATTGCAATATATATTGAGACCTAATCCTCTCCATGGTTTTTCCATGCCTTGGGGTTTTCCACGTAAATCTGGTGTGTCTTGTGTTTGATGTTGTATCTGTGGTTAAGTTTCTGATTTCATGCACTCTTTTTTAAACTATAATAATTGTGAATAAGTGATGAATGTTTAATTGTAGAAAATGTTTAAGTTTTTGTGACAACTGATTCACCCCACCCTCTCAGTTGTTCAATGCATAGCAATAGCATGATTTTTGCATATATACTAACATATCTCATAAGTTGGGAGTACCACACTCAAGGGTAGAAAGTAGAAAAGTGTCTAAGGCATTTTCAGTGCAAAACTTGAGGCAGAGTCAACTTGAAGTGGTTTTCACTTCTCCGCAAAGAGAGATTTGGCCATGTGGTTCTAATGATAGCTTCTAACATGAATTGACATGCTATATCCAAGGTTTTAGCCTCACTTACTCAGCTCATGAAAAGTTACAAGGGTTAGTACAGTGGCCATCACCCAGACAGAGCAAAGCAGTAATGGGGAGACAATGGAATGCTCTGCATTTCTCTAGAAGAGATTTGTTTGTCATGCGGCTCTAAGGAATGACTAAGATAATTATGTTATATGCTATGATGAAGTTTCAAGTGTTTCAGTGGACTACAAAGACATTACTCAAGAGACAAAGGTATCACACTGTACTCCAGAGCCTAAATATACAAGTTAAGTTCTTCAAAAGATGAAACATGCATAAATCTATTATCAAAGCTTGTGCGAAGGTAGTATATGGTCCAAGACACATCAGATATGATTTGCATATAGATAATTCTCATTTTTTGATACCGTATCAATATGCAATCAAAGTTGTAAGTATAACTATCTTCTGGAACCAAAAATACCTAACCCATTCTTGAATTCCTCTAGAAACTTCAGACAGTGGTGTGTAGACCCAATGAGTAGAATCCACTGATATCTTTGATCATTTCCAGAAGGTTCCAGACCCTGCACTTCACCGCAATATCATATTCTAGGTTATGAATCATTACATAAGGTTCGGAAGACTATGTTCTCCACAAACTAATACATTTCTCATCTTGCAGATGCATAGGTTGGTATGATACTTCTTAGATAAGGTGTATGATTATTATTGAGCACTTGCATGATTGAATCCTTGGTCTACATTGAGCTTTTGGCTTCTCCCCAGTAGATGAAAGATGAATAGTTGACAATGTTAAGGAGTATGAGCTGACTAGTTAAGTATCTAGTGCATGTGGAGGCTTCTAACTAGTTTCTCCAAGTCTAAAAGGTGTGGAAAGGTGTGTCCTGATGTTCTTCATAAAGCCCTAAGGTTTGCAGCAAGTTTGTCATTAGTTTTCTTGTGTTAAGGCCAACCAGTGACTAGCTACACATTACATTCAATATTGTTTTGGATGCCGACGTAATCAATATTTCAAGATCTTGTGGAGGATATATATAGAAGATATAATTCATTTGAAAGGAAATTAATGTGAATAAGAATATAGAAAAGAAGAAGAAGATATGAAATGTGCAGAATCAGTTTGAAGGTAAATGTTGTGTAAGAATAGTAGACTGCACCATTAGCATACAATAGATGTGTTCTCCATAGCAGTCCTTATATCTATATTATCATAATAATAGCAGTGAGCTGAGCATTCAGGGAGTAGTAGCTTCCTCGGTTTATAACCCTAAATCAAATTTTTTAAATCAGGGAGTAGTAGCTTCCTTGGGTTGAAGCCCTAAAACAATGTAGTAATATCTTTTGCAGTGAGCATATTATATTGTGACATATCCTCACCATGGTTTTTCCCTATTTTAGGGTTTTCCACATAAAACTACTAGTGTTATGTGTTGACTCTTGATCTGCATGTTTTCCTTCATGTTTTCAAAGTTGTTCATTTTAATCCGTAAATCTTTGGCTAAAGTTTTTAAGTGTACTGACCCCCCCCTCTTAGCACCCCATTGTGGTTGGACAATGATATATTTGCACCTAAACCTAATCTTGAAGCAATGGATCCTGAAGGTTGGGACCTTGAATCCAATGAAAATGAAGTTGACCTTAAAGAAGAACTCAAGACAACTCTGAATGATCTTGAGGAAGCAAAATATCTAAACTTATATTATGAAGACATGCTTGAAAAAGCAAAGGAGATAATTGACAAGTTGAAGACAAAAGCCAAAGAATCAAAAGAATAAATTGGGAAACTAAAAACTCTGATAGAAAGAGATAAAGGAAGTGACAAGCTCAAGGAGGTTGAAGACATGATCTCAAAGTTAAAGATCATGATTGAAGAAGAAAGGATTGAAGATTGCTTTAAAATATAGTTCAATGAGGAATCAACTAAATGTTCAAAACTTGAAGAAGTTGTCACTCTAGGGAAAGAACTGGAAAAGGCAAAAGAATAGATTGACAAGGGACTAAAAATGAAAGGAGGAACTAATATTCTTGATGAAATAATAAGTTCTCAAAAGCCAGGAAAAGAAAAAATAGGTCTTGGTTTTGATAAGGGAAAGAGTCCTACGGTCAATGCTTTTGCAAATTTATATGATAACTTTTATACAGTAGGAATGTCTGAATCTAGGAGAGAAGAAAACTTCACTGAAGGTCCTAAGAGAAAAACTTACAAAGATCCAAAAGAATAGGAATTCACTCCTATCTAAAGACAAAGGAAGAGTGTGAAGGAAATTTTCAAGTATCCTCAAACTACAAGGCAACCAGCTCACATCAGGTATTCTTAAAGCTTCAATGGAAATTGTTTTATTTGCAATAAGTTTGGTCACAAAGCTGTGGATTGTAGAAACAAGATAAATCAAAAAGCTTTAAGATCTTAAACTTTCAATAAAGTTGGTCATAAAGCTACTAAGTGCAGAAGTAGGATAAACCAGAGCTCCATTACATATTATGCATGCAACAAGCTGGGACATAGGGCAAATGAGTGCAGAAGTAAAATGCCAAGGTTTAACAGGGACAATGCTCAATCATTCTATGGATATTGTTATACTTGTAATAAGTTTGGCCACAAAGAAACTAACTGCAGATCAAGGACAAAAAGAAGTGGAAATGCTCAATAAGCTACGTGCACCTGTTATGAGTGCAATCAAGCAAGGCACTCTGAAAGGTATATGAAACCCATTGATGTTGCTCCACAAAGGGTGGAAATGAACAAAGTATGGAAGAAGAAGGGCGTTGGTGATATTGTCAGACCTCTACCTAATGCAGGTGGGTCCCCTAGTAATTGAAAGATAAAATATTGGGTTAGGGGGAGTTAGAAAGTAAAATCTTCAAACCCTTGAACATGTAAGATGTTGAATTTTTAGCATATGGATCACTGCTAGCATGAGAATGATAAGATTAAGGAATTAAAGAAGTGTAGTGAAAATTCTAGAGAAAAGTCTCTAAATGCGGTAGAATATGGAAGACTTTAAGGTTTGCAGTGATAAAGTTTTCTGAAAGGAAGCAAGGTACACAGAAAATGCTTCCTACACTAATCTACTGAGGAAAGATTTATGCAAATTTTAACCTTTTACAGTTACAGATTAAGATGCACATTAGTAGGAAGGTAATAACAACATTCAAATGTAAACAAAACTCACAACACAAGATATATGTGGGGAAAACCCTTTCGAGTGAAAAACCCCACACTCCAAAACTTGCACAATGTATTATCAAATCAAAAAGATGATTACAACACACTTGCAATGCAAGTTCTTTCAGGAGTACACACTGTCGATTCTTATTCACATCCCATGACCTTTCATACTCTCCGGCCACTTATAACAAGGTTTTAGAAGCTTCCAAAAATTAGGGCTTTACAATGTCATTTTTCATTTTGTCGGTTAATAAAATTAACCACCGACGCATTTATTAAATAAAAGTCATTTGAGATTTTGGGGGTGCTGCCCCTTGACCCCGCCCTGTATTGCGATAGGGAGCATGCTAGGGGTGCTACCCCTGGACCCCGTCTTGGGTGCATTGCCCCAAACCCCCATTAATTATTCAAGGGGGAAACCACGGCTACCAAAGTCACCAAAATTTATCCTGTTGCATGTACACAAGGTGCCGACTATTCCAACTCAACATGGGATCTTACAACATAGTGTTGAATAAATAAATACAACATTAGGAACTTCCAAAGGCTGAGACACCTTAATTCCCAACATTCTCCCACTTGTGGAACACCTTTCAAGAGCTAATAGAATGACAGGATTTAACTGATAGGGGCCAAGAGGCCCATAGACTCTGAACTTATATGTGCTCATAGGTTTTGTCAATGCATCTACAACATTTGTCAAAGTGTCAACTTTCTCTACATTCACATTCCCATCCTCTACCATGTCATGAACAAAATGGTACTGGACATCAATATGCTTTGTCCTCACATGGAAAGTAGAATTCTTTGTCAAACATATAGCACTCTAACTGTCACAACAAATGGTAATCTTCCCTGCATCAAACCCAATATCAGAACATAACCTCTTAAGACAAATGGCTTCTTTACAAGCATGAGTTGTTGCCATGTACTCTACTTTAGTAGTGGACAAAGCGACCATAGGTTGCCGCTTACTCATCCAACTAATAGCACCACTGAATATAGTGAACACATAAGCACTGGTGGATCTCCTGCTGTCAATGTCACCTGCCCAATCTGAATCCACAAATCCTTGAATACGAAGTGAATTCCAATCCCTTGTAGGATAACCATGATAGCATAAGGAATACTGAAAAGTACCCCACAAGTATCTAAACACTCTCTTCACCACATCCCAATGTACCCGTCCAGGATTAGCCATAAAACGACTAAGGACTCCCACTACTTGGGCAATGTCTGGTCTTGTACAGACCATAGCATACATCAAGCTGCCAACTGCACTAGCATAAGGAACTCTTCTCATAGCTTCCATCTCAGAAGGAGACTTTAGACAATCTACAACAGATAACTTTGTCACCATCATAATAGGAATAGTCAATGGTCTGCAATCTGCCATGCTGAATCTCTCTAACACAATCTTCACATACTTGCTCTAGCCTAACCAAAGTTTTTTCTTTACTCTGTCTCTTCTAATCTCCATCCCCAGAATGTACCTAGCTGCCCCTAAATTTATCATTTCAAACTGTGCTGATAACTAAGACTTCAAATCATAAATCAAACCTTTACCATTCCCAATTAGCAACATATCATCAACATACAATCCTATAATGAGAATGTGATCATTGTCAAATTTGAAATAAACAGAATGATCTGATTTTGATCTCAAAAATCCAATACTCAACACAAAGGCATCAAATTTTTGGTACCACATCCTAGGAGACTTTTTTGAGACCATACAAAGACTTTTTCAACTTACAAACCAGATTTTCTTTACCTTTTACCACGTAGTGCTCTGGCTGTGACATATAAATCTCTTCCTCCAAATCACCATGATGGAAAGTTGTTTTCACATCCATCTGCTCCACCTCTAAATCATACATTGCTACAAGAGATAACAGGAACCGAATGGATGTCAGCTTTGCAATGGGAGAGAAAATCTCACCATAGTCAATTCCCTCCACCTATGAATACCCTTTGTGACCAACCTTGCCTTATATTTCTCAATGCTGCCATCTGAACCAAACTTTTTCTTGAACACCCTTTTGCACCCAATAGGTTTACGTCCTTCAGGAAAAGGTACCAACTCCCAAGTATTATTCTTTTCCAAAGAAGCCATTTCCTCTTCCATGGCCTCCTTACAGGAAACTGCATCTTTCATACCCATAGCCTCTCTTACTGTCCTAAGTTCATCAGCATTAGAAATCAAAGCAAATATACAACTAGAATCATGCAATGAATAACCAAACCTATTAGGTGGTCGCCTTATCTGCATGGACCTCCTCAAAGATTGAGGTTGAGGTTCTTCATCTTCTTCTGAACTTTCAGATCTATTAGATCTCTCCTCATCATTAGGTCCAACAAATGTCTTCAATTCAATTTTCTTAGGGGTAGAAGGAAGTTGGACCACATCCTCTTTCTCTTCTTCTTTCTTTGGTTGTAGAACAATAGAAGAAGGATTGAGCTCTCTGAAGATCACACTTCTGCTATACAAAACTCTCTTAGCCATTGGATCCCAAAGCTTGTACCCTTTCACACTAATGCCATAACCGATGAAGATACACTTCACAGCCTTGTTCTTTAACTTAGACCTCTTCTCCTTAGGCACATGTACATATGCCTCACAACCAAATACTTGAATGTGTCTCAATGAAGGATTTTTACTAGACCACACCTCCATAGGTGTCTTATTAACAAGCATTGATGTAGGAGATCTTTTAACCAGGTAACAAGTAGTAGAAATAGCTTTTGCCCAGAACTTTTGTTCAAGGCCAGCTCCACTTAGCATACTCCTTGCCCTCTCCATCAACATTCAGTTCATCCTCTCTGCAACTCCATTTTGCTGAGGGGTATACAAAGTTGTCTTGTACCTCTCAATCTCCTATTCTTTACAAAACTTGTCAAAATTTGCCAAACAAAACTCACCACCATTGTCAGTCCTCAAACACTTAATCTTTCTATCCTTCTAATTCTCTACAAGAGCTTTGAACTCTTTGAATATATTAAAGACTTCATATTTACTTCTAAGGAAATACACCCATGTCCTTCTACTATAGTCATCAATGAATGAAACAAAGTAAACAAATTTTGAAATTGAAGGATCATTAACAGGACCAAATACGTTAGAATGAATTAAGTCCAACACCTTAGAAGATTTGTGAGAACTAGAATAAAACTAAACACAGTTTTGTTTTCCATATATGCAATGTTCATAGAAATCAAACTCAAGGTTACAATCATTCATACCCTCAACAAAGTTTTTATTTTTTAGGGTCCTCAAACCCTTTTCACCAATGCGACCAAGCCTTTAGTGCCATAACATTGTCTTCTCAGCTAGAAGTTTCATCTCCATAGAATAAGCACCCTTAGGTACCTAGAATGCATGACCATTAGAAGTAGATGCAACAGTCCTCTTTGTTGCTGGTTCTAATGGTGAGGATGAAGACTCTGAAGTTCTATTCTTTGAAAGAGAGGCACTATTGCACTATATTGCGCATGCATCAACCTAAAATAGAGTGCCAATCTGAACACCCTTAGCTAGAACCATAGATCTTCTAGTCATCTTGCATCCTCCATATGAGAAAACAACCTGTACACCCACATCATTCAATTTACTTACAGATAATAGGATCCATGCCAAACTAGGGATATGCAAAACACCATTGATCCCCTTTACTCTTCCATCAGGGAATCAAATCAAGACTCTTCCACGGCCAACAATCTTCAGGTGAGAGTCATCAGCCACGTACACCTTCCCACCATCATATTCTTCATGTTGGCAAGAGACATTGCTCTAGTATGGACTTGTATGTTGTCATTGATGGAAACAAGGCTCATAGATCCTATCACCATGACAAGAAGAGATATCTCTAGAAGAGCATATTGGATTTCAGGTCCGGTTGACAGAAAATGGCTAAGTATGGAAAGTATTCTGAGCAGAGGACAGTAAGTTAAATAGTATGTCTCTGCAGATGATGATTGTGTAATGTGGTTCAGATATGATGTTAATAATTGTTTGGTGGTATCATGCTTCAGAGACTAAGTCTTGATTTCCTCCAGAAGTCACTTAGAAGAAATATCTAAGCTCAGGTAAGCAAAGGTATAGTAGGAACAGTGAACAAGGTCTAGTGCAGAGGTCCACATTCCTCTACAGATAAGTATTTTGTTATGTAGTTGTAGGGTGTTGTAAACACTTGTATGAAGTGTCCTATTCCAAAGTTAGGAGATCTAAAGTCCACCAGAAGGTTGGCTGCAAGCTGCTAAGTATCGGCATAGTATTTGACAGAGTTTGATAGAGACAGAGTCTGAGTTCTGATGGTCCACATTTCTCTGTAAGATGATATAATGCCTTGTATTTATAAGGGTAAGATTGGGAATGTGTAAAGAGTCCTTGATATGGTTTAGAAGGTGTTTTGAGATCCTCAGTAAAAGTTGTAAGTCAGTAGATGAAGTTGTTAAGCATGCTCTTGAGGAACAAGCCGACTAGTAAGATGAATCATGATGCGGAGAAAGGATAGTGTGTGAAATATCTATGTAAGTAATTGAATGAATAGAGCTGACCTATATGAACATGTTTGGGAGAAGATTTGGGTCCGCGCAACACATAGTGCATTGGATTGAGTGACAAGGTACATCTTTCTATGTACACATTTCACTTTTTGGATGCTGACTTGATTATAGATTAAATTATAATGCGGATACATATAAGAGCGATGATCTTTGATTGAGAAGTGTGTAGTGTAGAGGTGTGTGTATGTGGTGTGAGCATGCAAATAGAAGAGTAGAGTTAGAAGAGAAGCAACGATGAAGACTTGGGATTCATAATTCAATTGCTAAATGACTGCACCCTGGCATAGTAGCAGATGCTCAAGAAGTATTTAGTTATCATGTGTGATCTGATTGGAAGCAAGCTTTTGTCAACAAGGCAGTGAACCTTCAATAGGGTTTAATAGCCCTCAGGGTTTAACAGCCCTTATTATAATCTTGCTAGGTTTAGGGTTGAGGCAGTGAGCTTGCTAAATCTAGTTGTACTTCATGGCAGTAAGCCAGCATGTTCTAGACCTGTGGTGTGACCAAGCCTAAACATCATTTTTGTAAAGATTGCAATATATATATGAGATCTAATCCTCTCTGTGGTTTTTCCCTCTTTGGGTTTTCCACGTAAAATCTTGGTGTTATGTGTCATGCTTTTGTGGATGCTGTTCAGTTGTGTATTTTGCTTCTATTGGATTATTCTTTTGAAATAGTTAAAAGTAAAAGTACAAGAAAAGATTTATACAACACTAATTCACCACCCTCTCAGTGTTCCTATCAATCAACAATTGGTATCAGAGCAAGGTTCCTTAGAAAAAGTTTAACAGCTTAAGGAAGATTTGGGACAGTATGATCATGGCAGCAAGAAGGTATAGAAATTATGAGAGATACAATCAACTAGAAGTAGCTCTTATGGATCTTGAAAATTCTAAAGAAGAGGTTAGAGATCTGAAGGAAAATCTGAAACAAGTTGATGAATGCATCTTAAAGCTAAAAGAGCAAGTCAAGAAATTCAAAGACAAATACAAAGAAGTCAGTAACCAATTATTATCCACAAATGAAGCCCTAAATGATTTGGAAGCAAAAGTTATAGAAAGAACAAGAGCAGAAGATGATCTAAATTTGATTGTGAAGAATAGATCAGAAGATTGTGTTAAACTTGAAAAAGAAATTTTAAGTTTAAAAACAAACCTGGAAAAGGCCAGAAGCTTTGAAGAAAAAATCAAGATAAGTACTACGAAGCTTGATGAAATGATTGCTAGCCAAAGGAATGTTGAGGACAAACATGGTTTAGGATTTGATAAAGGAGAAAGTTTAAACTCTAAACAAATAAGCACTGAGTTAAGGAAAAACAAAGGATACTAGTTCAGAAATCAAAGAAGAAGACCTAGAAGACCTCCGGTTAGACAACCATGTGCTCAAAGGTACCCATCTTTCAATAGTTATTGTAATTCATGCAATAAGTTTGGTCATAAGGCTACTCAGTGTAGGAGTAGAATAAATCAAAAGACTCCAACATTCTCTAGTCAGTGTTTCAATTGTAAGAAATTTGGTCATAGAGCAAATGAATGTAGAAATCAGATCAGGAAAAATTTCAACAATGGGATGAATGAACAATCATTCAAAGGTAAATACTTCACTTGCAATAGAATTGGTCATAGAGTTGTTATATGTAGAAGTAAAGAGAGTCAGAATTCTATTAGATGCAATGCATTCTATAAAATGGGACACAGATCAAATGAATGCAAAAGTTCGGTAAGAACTAATATTCAAAATATCAGGAACAGTCAATCATTTAATGGAAAGTGTTTTGCATGCAATAGATTTGGACACATGGCTAATCAATGCAGATCAAATTCAATCAATGGAAGGAATCAAGATCAAAAGAATGTGGTATGTTTTAATTGCAACAAATCTGGACATATTGTAAGGTTTTGCAGAAGCAGGAATGTGAAGAAAGATCGCTATTCTAAAGAAAGGAAAACAAAACAAAAAAATGAGAAAGGAAAAGAAAAGATTGATCAGATTGAAACTAAGGAAGAAATGGACAAGGTCTGGGTTGATAAGGAAGTAATTTTAATTAAGGATAGATCTGCACCAACATCTGATGTAGATACCTTCTTTGAAGAGTAAATATAGAGCTCTAACTTAGGGGGAGCAGTGTGGAAAATCAAAATCCCCCAGCCAAAAAGTGGGTGCCAAAATCTAGCATGAAGGCGTATGATGAAATCTAATGTGACACAACTCTTAGAAGAAAAACCAGAAGATAAAGGGTCATTGCGGCATATTATAGAGTAATCCTAATCAACTGTGTTCTATAGTGAAAGGTTTTGGAATCTTTTTGGGAATGACCATTTAATGATGACTAGGTCAAGTCGTGCGGAGGATAAAAAGGAACTTGTTATCACGTTACACTCGAAGCCATCAAGTATTCAGAGAGATAGAAATAGACTTTGAGCAACAATAATCAAGAATTGAAGGGCCTAGAGAATTTTGGAAAAAGGAAACCCTAATTCGACGATACAAGGCAATCTTGTTCAAAACTTTCTTGAGAATCTGTTAAAATTCTGAAATGGCGTCACCACAAGTTGTTGATATTACCGAGCGAGCATGACCAAAATTGAAAAAACACCCATTCAAATCAACTGAAGTCGATTAGTTGGGTGCATTCTCAAGTGTTCCTCACCGAGTCATGCATGTAGAAGATGTTAAGGCATAAATTCATGTTGCCCTAGAGGAATATGGTGATAGTAGGTTTACTGATCTTTACACAAAACACTTGAGCAATGAGAATCTCAAACTGAAGAATGAATATCTGGCATTGAAAGAAAAGAAATTTATTCAGTACTTGAATTTCCCAACTTCTATGGAAGATGAATGGGTCCGGTATGTGTTAAGCAAGATTCATGATGAATTCATATGGCTTGAAAGACCTTTCAAGATTACAAAAGACGCTATTAGGGTAGTCACTGGATTATGCTCTACTAGATCAGTACCTCTATTGAAAGCCGTGAAAAATGATATAGTAATTATGGCTACCAAAGTGAAATTTGATAAGAGAGCCTTGACAATAAATGATATTAAGGATCATGCCTTGAGATTTGCCTCAATGGTATTGGGATACAATGTTTATTTCACCAACTAGGAGAACTTTTTTTCAAGCATGGCCATTTACATATCCTATCAAATGGTTAAGGAAAATATTGATTATGACATCTGTGAATTGCTCCGACAGCAAGTAATGGATAACCTAAAGAAGACAAAAGAAGGTAAATACCCATTTAAATTTGGCACATTGATCATGTGTTTATTTTTGTATTTTATGCAAGAGTTGTCTAGTATGAGGAACCTATTCTAGACCAATGATAAACCTGTTGTAGTTCAAATTAGAAATTTGTTGAGTAGCATAGGCACCATTGATGCACATAATGCAGTCCTATGGGGCTATTTCAAGAGCTTCCAAATATCAATGCAAGCCAGAGAAAGGATTCCCAAAATAGTGGTTGAAAAATACAAGGATACACTCTACTTCATTGTGACAAAAGATCAGTGTTTGATGGAGGTTGTTGAGCCTAGAATGGTCTGGGTTATGCCCATATGGGATATGAGGTAGATGGAACTATACTGGAAAACAATGTTAAATATATGCTAAACAAACCCAGAGATCCCAAGGAAGAAAGATTTGGGACTTACGATGAATTGCATGCCAAAATTCATGTTGAAGTAAGAAAACTTGAAATCTCAAGGAAAATGAGGAAAGTGGCAAAAGAAATTGCCATAAAGCATGGGTTCACAAAAGAAGAAGTGGAAAAGGCAAGGGAAAAGGCATGGGCTATTAGCAAAGTAGAATAAAAGAGAAAAGGTGAATCATCTTGGGCTCTGAAAGAATCTAAAGGTGAGCTAGAAAATGCAAAGAAAGCAAAGAAGGAAAGACAAGAAAGTGAATAGGCTAAGGTTCTGAAACAACCTATAAAGAAGCAAAGAGAGCCTAAAACAACACAAAGGACTACTAGAAGCTCTACTACTTCATCCAATACAACATCAAAGAAACCCTCTGACAAAGATACAAAGAGGAAGAAGATGAAGGGAAAAAAATTGTATGTCAGTGTGGGAGAAAAGGATGAAGAAGAGACAGAATCAGATGAGGAAGTAAAGAAAATGAAAGTTGAGGCTTCTAAAGTATCCAAAAGTAGCAAGGAGAAGTCATCTAGAAGAAAGATACCCAGCAAAAGACAAAAGGTAAATGAGTCTCATACCACATTAAAGATTGAAGATGTATTAAAGTCTATCACTATTGATGGTAACTTGAAACTTGTGGCTGAATTTTATGATGATTATAATGATGCTGACAAGAGGATTTTGGAAGAAACTATTGTAAAGTATTTGAACATATACAAAAAATCCCTCATTGAGATCATTGGTGATCTCCCAAATACCTTGGGCAGTATTCTATCAGTCATGAAGGAAACTGCTATGGCTAAAGATATTAAACTCAAACAGCATGCACTAACAAGGTTAAGTCCAGAGATCACCCCTGAAGAAGAAGTCAAAATTTCTAAGGAACTCAAGGATGCCTTCAGGACAAAGAAAAGGATGAATTCATTAATGATAGGTGAAATCAACAAGGTGATCAAGGAAACGGAGGAAATCATTTTGGAAATATTGAAGAAAAACTATAACATTCCTACCATCTATGACAATGAAGAAACAAATGTTGGACATGACACATCTATTCTGGAAGTTAGCATGGATCAAGGTTTGGAGAAAACTGATACAAATCCTCTGCTAAAAGTCAGAGTAACAAAAAAGAAAAAAGAAAAACCTGATCAAACCCCTACTGCTGAAAAGGGTCAAACTGAAACAAGTTTTCTTCCAGGACAACAGACTAATGATCCAGAAAACAAGGAGAAAATTTGATGAGCAGATCAAAGTTGATAATCAAGAACTTGATCAAGCTGAGGAAAACCCTACACTAGAGCAAATTATTGGTCAACAAGAGAATATGGACATGGAACCTTTGGAACAAATTCAAGAAAAAGAAGTGTCTGAAGAAGCAGCAAGAGACACTGCAAAAACTGTAAAAGAGCTTTTGGAGAGAGAAGAATTAGTTCTAGATGAATCTGAATCAATCCAAGGTCCAATAAATCTGAACACAATGTCTCCTGCTCAAATGTTCAAGTTGGCTTCAGTTGTCCAAGCTAAAGCAAGAAAAGAAATTTTGAAGTCCCACATTGAGGATAGTGAACTCATAAATGATGCATCTAGCATTTTGGATAAGCTAGTGCCAGTTTACCAGAGGGATACCTCTCTATCTGCCACTTGTCAACTCAAGGGATTAATTCACTCTGTAAGTTCACACTTTGAATCTCTTGAAAAATCTATTGAAACAAAAGTTAGACAAGAGTTTAATGAGAAAAGGCTAGATGAGTTGACAAAGTTGAATGCCCATGATAAGGCTCAACTAGAAAATGGAATACAGAATATTTAGAGTGCTATTGTAGAAGCTGGTGATGTTTATAATTTTGTCTATCATGGCCAGAAGTTACAAGAAAGACAGAAGAAAAGATCAAGGAATTGGAAGAAAAACTCATGGATATTTCTAAGAATTTTGATTCGATACAAGAATCAACCAGCAACAAGGAAGCTCAAGTCATTAACATCCACAATGACTTGAATAATTTAATAAATCAAAGGTATCAAATAAAGAGTAGAATGGGACAATTGAGAAGATTGATCAGTCCCAAACTGGATTCAATGACTAAGCTTGTGGCTGAAGCACAACTTGTTGGACAAACTGCCTCACCATCAGATTTACAAAAGGTAGAAGCTATAGTTTTTCTCTTTAGTGGACACATTCAGATTCTAAATAATTCCAAGAAAAGATGGGATATTGAGAGGGCACAGATCAAGAACTTATTCAATGACATTCTCAAATACATGTAATATAAAAAGGTAGATTGCACTTGTAAATATGAGGTTGAGTACATCAATTTTGGGGGATTTTGATAAATTTTTGGTTCTGGATCACACCCTTTGCCATTGATGTCAAAGGGGGAGAAGTAGATTAGTGAAAAATAGATAATCATCTCAGGGGGGTAGGAAAATAAAGTGTATATAGTAAGGGGGAGCAGTCAAGAATTTTTCACTAAGTGTTGCCATCAATGCCAAAGGGGGAGATTGTTGGCAAGAGACACTACACCAGTATGGACTTGTATGTTGTCATTGATGGCAACAAGGCTCAGAGATCCTATCACCATGAAAAGAAGAGATATCTCCAGAAGAGCATATTGGATTTCAGGTCTGGCTGATAGAAAATGGCTAAGTATGGAAAGTATTTTGAGTAGAGGACAGTAAGTCAAATAGTATGTCTCCACAAATGATGATTGTGTAACCCAGTTTTGATATGATGTTAGTAATTGTTTGGTAGTATCATGCTTTAGAGACTAAGTCTTGATTTCCTCTGAAAGTCACTTAGAAGAAATATCTAAGTCTGAGTAAGTAAAGGTATAGCAAGAACAATGAACAAGGTCTAGTGCAGAGGTTCGCATTCCTCCACGGATAAGTATTTTTTTATGCAGTTGTAGGGTGTTGTAAACACCTATATGAAGTTTCCTATTCCAAATTTAGGAAATCTAAAGTCCACCAAAAGGTTAGCTGCAAGCTGCTAAGTATCGGCCTAGTGTTTGACAGAGACAGAGTCTAAGTTCTGATGGTCCGCATTTCTTCACAAGATGATATAATGCCTTGCGGTTCTAAGGGTAAGATTAGGAATGTGTAAAGATTCCTTGATATGATTTGGAAGATGTTTTGAGATACTTAGTAAAAGTTGTAAGTCAGCAGATGAAGTTGTTAAGCATGCTCTTGAGGAACAGGGCGACTGGTGAGATAAATCATGATGCAGAGAAAGGATAGTGTGTGAAAGATCTAAGTAATTGAATGATTAGATTTGACCTATATGAACATGTTTGGGAGAAGATTTGGGTCCGTGCGATAAATAGTGCATTGGATTGAGCGAAAAGGTACATCTTTCTATGTACACGTTTAACTTCTTGGATGCTGACCTAATTATGGATTAAATCATGATGCAGATATATATAAGAGCGATGATCTTTGGTTGAGAAGTGTGTGGTGTAGAGGTGTATGTACGTAGTGTGAGCATATGAATAGAAGAGCGGAGTTAGAAGAGAAGTAGCAATGAAGACTTGGGATTCATAATTCAATTGCTAAATGACTGCACCCTGGCATAGTAGCAGATGCTCAAGCAATATTCAATTATCATGTTTGATCTGATTAGAAGCAAGCTTTCATCAACAAGGTAGTGAGCCTTCAATAGGGTTTAATAGCTCTTAGGGTTTAACAGCCCTTATTGTAATCTTGCTAGGTTAAGGGTTGAGGCAATGAGCCTGCTAAATCTAGTTGTACTTCATGGCAGTAAGCCAGCATGTTCTAGGCCCATGGGCTGACCAAGCCTAAACATCATTTTTGTAAAGATTGCAATATATATATATATGAGACCTAATCCTCTCTGTGGTTTTTCCCTCTTTGGGTTTTCCACATAAAATCTTGGTGTTATGTGTCATGCTTTTGTGGATGTTGTTCAGTTGTGTATTTTGCTTCTATTGGATTATTCTTTTAAAATGGTTAAAAGTCAAAGTACAAGAAAAGATTTATAGAACACTAATTCAGCCCCCCTCTCAGTGTTCCTATCAATCAACACTTCATACTTTAAAAACCAATCCCTATGAGAGGTCATGTGAAAAGACACACCAAAGTCGATAAGCCACACATTTTTAGATGCATGTGTTTCCAAGGCAACTGTTGGTCTCCTATAATGATTTAACAACTAAGCCCATAAAGCTATGACTCAAAGATTGGACATCTAACCTGAATAGCTATCATAATCACTATGAAGGTGCATTTAACTTGTCAACCCAGGGACATGAACTTGAAATAGGTCAGCACAGTATGTGCACTAGGAACTCCAAAGTAGCCACATTCATTCTATGGCTAAAAGAAGACATAATGCTGAAAGTAAATTGCTTGGAAACAAATAACATAAATGTTGAACATTAACCAACAACTATACTAAGCTGAAGTGCATGATAGAAAATGAAAATCTAGGCAAACAAATAGGAAACTACTCTATCTGCTTTAGCTACAGGAATAGACACAGAATGGAATTCTAGTGGCTGTAGGAACATACGGTGCCATATTTTAATTAACTGCTTGATAGAAAATAACAATTAAACTAAAGGATGGAATGCTTGCCAAGTGGGCCCCCTTGGATGAGTATCCCTTAAGACAAATGTAAACTCAGAGATGCGAACGTATAACTTCATTTTATTCATTGTAAAACATGACTACAAACAAACAACATAAATTGCTAAAAAACTTAGTAATGTGAGTACAACCTCAGATTAATCAGCCCCTCAGAAGGAGCATTTGAGTCTTATTTATAGAAAGAAAAACTACAAACCAACTACCTAGCAAGGCGGTCAACTCCAACAGAATAGGAGAATGCCACTTTAGGGAAAGTATAGAAAGTGGAGAGGAGGTTATACATGCGTGGAATCTAGTCAAGCATGTTCGTTTTAATGTAAATCTAACACAATAGAAACTCCTAAATTTACTCAACAAGCAATTAAGACTAGTTACAAGGCGGTTATCTTCCCTCCATTTGACATTTGAACAACCACCTTGTTTGACTTTAATGGCAAGTAACCAACTGACATAATCTTCCTTGACTTTATAGGCTACTAATTATATCTGCATGACAATATTAGTATGCACAATAATTGCATATCTGTAACTATCTTAAAGTAACATTCATTAATCCACATGTAAGATTAACATAGATAGTTCATATAGCATGTCAATGTCATTAAAGATTATAGGAAATAACCTATGCCCAATATCTTATGGTTTTGAGGAAATATCATGAAAAGATCAAGATCTAGGTACCAAAGTCCAAGATAACTACAACAAATGGATAATAAATTATAACAAAATTGAGTCATAAACTAGACTCATCACTCTCCCCAACCTAAGATTTTGCTAGTCCTCTAGTATAGGAAGGGTTGTTCTTCTATTTGGTCAATGCCCTGAAATTAGCCACTACCAGCTATTCTATATTAGTTTCTATATTGTGTGAATTAGGATCCCAATAGAACCCTTGCTATCTATCCAATCTGCTTCATCTATGTCTCTCTTCAGCAATATCATACTGGTAGTACCTAAAATTTGGTATAGGCCATAATAGGATAGGTGGTTGGAAAATTAAGGGAAGCCAGAATTGCCCCTTTGTTCTCCCAATCTGTATATATCTATCCACTCTTTTACATGCTACAATATAGTTCTACAAAGAGTGAGGCTCAACTTGTTTTAGTTCATTAGTCAAACTGTTCCACCTTTGTGCCAAATATCCCTTTACAGATTCTCCTATAGTGTTTGCTACCTTCTCATATTCTCTATAAATCACTTCTCTTTCAGCCAAGATTATATTTCCATAGCTTGGTCTATAAAGCATTCTATGCCAATCATTGAAAATGCTCCCTGGATTTCTAGATTCATCTCTGATGGATAGGGGAGTGTTGAATTCTATTTGCCTATAAGCTCTGAACTGTTGCCCCCAACTAATCTCATTTTGTATCCAGGACATAAATGCCCTTAATTGAACATCCCCAACATACAACAAGGGATTCCAATCATGATCTTGGGACACAGCATAATTATGTAAATAGAATTCACACAACAAATTCTTCATTTCAAGAGGAGCAATCCGATAAGCATTGAAAAATTCAAGAGGAATCTCAATGGAAGGATTCAAACCTAAAACAATCCTTGCTAGTTTAAAAGAAAGATACTTCTCCTTTAAATATAGAGCATAGACCCTTGGAGGAGTCATGTACTCTAATACTTGGGGCACTAAGGCTGCCATATTATCCACTCTCTCCTTTAAAGTCACAATTTCTACATTCTTATCTTCAATCTCTTCATCTTTCTTTTGCATTTCTTCCTTCAGCCTATGTTTCTCCTTTTTCCATTCTTCTTCTCTCCTCTGCATTCCATTCCATAAATTCATAGCTACCATATGCATTAAAAAATCAAAGGGCCTGTGTATTCCTACCAAAAGTTTTCCTAGCACTAATGGTTGCCCTTCATATAGCACTAACTGCAGGGTTCCCGAATGTTTAGCCAATTCTAGCTACAGGAACTCCTAATTGTCTTCATATCCCTAACTCTCTATTTGTTCAACAGTGGTAGCAAGGTCTACCAATGTTACATTTGTTGCTTCCTCAAATATGTCCTTTTCTTCAATGTTCGCATGCCCCATTGGGGCCTCTATATCTTTTGTTGACATTTCTTCAGCCCTAGGGCTTCTCTGTGGAGGCACACCAGAGGCTGGCTCAGATGATCTTGATTTTCTAGGAGGGCTCTCATGTTTTTCTTCGGCTATAGGAAGAACAGTGTTAGCCTTCTATTTCTTAGAGCTTGGCACTTTGTTTCTTGCAGTTTGCTTTTTAGCTTTACCCTTTCTTATTTCTGCCTCTTTCTTCTGTGCCCTAGTTCAAATTAGGTTGCTAAGAGGAACATCATCATCAGAATCTGAAGAAGAACTCTCTTTGTCTGAATGCTCTACCTTAGAAGAACTAATCTCTATAGTTTGCTCAGCTGCAGGAGGGTTTATACCAGAAGTTGAGGTTCTAGGAGTAGATTCAATAGAACTCACTCTCCTCCTAGTCCTATGAGGTTGAGGTACAACCATAGGTTGCAAATGCTTTGGTCTAATTTGATCAATATTTAAGAATTCTTCCCAAGTCATATCAAACACATCCTGTAGAGACTTTTCAACTAACAATTTGATCAAACAATGGTGGGAAATAGAATTAGCCCTACCTTTTTGGGTCTCAGCCGCCATGATTGAGAGAAGGTAGTATAGTACGTTTGGCACATTCATTCTTCTTCCATGCCACATATGATTCAGAAGTTGGAAATACACATAATGAAGATTCGACTGATGACCTTCACAAGTAATGTACCTCACAACATGAACAACTACTTTCTTCCATGGCTCAGGCAGAGAGGTTCTCTTGGTTCCTTTTTTATCTACAATTATTGGAGGGTCATTATGTTCTGTAAGTTCAGCCCTAGTTGTCCTGGCATCTCTGGAAATAGGGTAATTTTCACCGTCAGCAGGCAACCTATAACTTTTGCAATCCTTTCTTCAGTAGCCAATACCTCTAACCCTTTTACCGTGGCCTTACCTTTAGACAATGTCTGGGCAAATTCCAATGTAACGTCTTCATTAAAACCATTCAGCTTCAGGAAGTAATCTAACCACCCGCAATTTCTAAACTCGGCCTAGCTAGATGCATCCTATAGTAATACCTCATGAACCATGGGTTCATTTCAAATTAATCCACCTCCCATTATTTAGCTGTCTGAATACAATCACTCTGCAAAGTCTTTCTCTTGCAATCTTTATCTGAAAGCTGAACTTCACCTTCCTGCAACACTGTTAAATTTTCAATCACCAAAGTCATCTAAATTTTCCTTATTTGGGGACTCAAGATTATGACAAGAGTAGTATAGACAGTAAAGAGTAATCAATGAAGGCTATCACCTCACACTTGCGAGCTGTCATCTCACTCAAAATTCAAATTAACTCAATTTTAAACTTTGTTGTCACACTAGCGTAAAGCACATCGACTGACACGTGGACATGGTATTCGCACTCCCTCCCCAACCTAAATTTGAACATGTGTCCTCACATATAGAATGGTGATGCATGATTTGATAAGGTAGGGAATAATTACATGCTATGGAGAACATCGACATTAATGTACAGTAATTAAATGAATGTACTTAAAGATAAGTAAGATATAACAAATTGATGCGCACATACCTTGATGTTTGGAAGATTAGTTGCAAAAATGATGGAAAAAGTACCGGTCATCTTTTAAGAGATTCATTGAACAATGAATGAAAGTGGAGTGGAATAAAGTGAGGTGGAATGAAGTGAGATCATGGCAATGTGATAGAAGAGAGAATGATGGATATGGATGGGCAGATGGGTGAATAAATGAAGAAGTGGACCCCCACAAAATTGGAAGTCTTTATTATGACAAGTGTCTTACCTTGGTTAGCCAAAAGGAGGGACACTAGGTCCGCTACCTTTAGCTGCAAGAAGTTTGGGAGTTGCATGCTAAGTGAATTGTTATAGGAATTCATCCTTTGAAGTTGGCTTGTGATATAACCTGAGGCAATGACCATTGACTAGCAGCTTAAATCTGATAGGGTCAATGGTGGTAAGTTGAACAACACCATTGGAGAAAACTTCAGCAACATCATATGGTCCTAGCCACCTTGTCTACAATTTTCCTACATTATCTTGATACCTTGAGTCATAGAGCAATGCCCAGTCACCTAGCTAGAATTTCTTGTCTTTGATGAATTTGTCATGCCACTTTATTATCTGATTCTGCACTACCTCTGTGTGATGCAAGGCTGCTTTCTTCATCTCATCCAAAGCATTGAGTTGCATGATTCTATCCTTTTGTGAGTCAAAGATATCCATCCCCAAGTCTATTGCAGTTCGAAGAGTCTTATGTTCAAATTCAATGAGCATCATAGCTGTCTTTCCATACAGCAACTCAAAAGGGGTGAAACCTGTGGTTGTTTTCTAGGTTGTCCTATAGGCCTAGATAGCTTCTCATAGCCTGTTTGCCCAATCCTTCTTGTTGACAACCACAGTTTTGGTCAAAATGGCTTTAATTTCCCTATTAGTCACCTCAACTTGGCCATTGTCCTGAGGGTGATAAGGAGTAGATTTCTTGTGCCTTATGTTATACTCATTGACTAGTGCTGCAATTAGGGTTGAGGTGAATTGAGCTCCTTGATCAGTCACTATTTGTCTAGGAACTCCATACCATGTAAAAATTTCCTCATAAAGAAATTCTGCAACCTTGTTATCTCTTGCATGCTTCATGGCCTTAACTTATACCCATTTGGTTACATAATTAGTGCATACTAAGATATAGGATTTACCATTGGATGGAAGATCAATGGGTCCTACAAAATCTAATCCCCACTTATCAAATGGAGTGATCACTAGCTGAGGGTAAAGGGGCATCTCATTAGATTTGGTTGGTTGTCTCATCCTTTGGCATCTATCACATTTCCTTATATATCTCCCTGCATCCTTGTGGAGTGTTGACCAATAATACCCTATATTTAAAACCTTCATTATTGTCCTCTTGGCTGCAAAATGCCCTCCACATGGTTCATTGTGGCATGCATGCAAAATATCATATGTTTCATCTTCCCTCACACATCTCCTCATGACATGGTCTGGTCCAGTGTAGAACAAACATCCAGCAATCCATGAAAAAGGAAAAGACTTTTCAATGAGCACCTATTTCTCCTTTGGAGAGAAGTGAGGAGGGACTCTCCTTGTGACCAAATAATTAGTTGTGTCAGCATACCAGGGTGTTTGCACAGTGATTGAAAACAAGTGTTCATCAGGGAAAAAGTCATCAATGACTTGGTTGTCCTCTGATGTGGTCAGCCTTGAAAGAAATTTTGCAACAGCATTGGCCTTCCCTGGCTTATCCACAATGGTAATGTCAAATTCTTGCATTAGCAACACCCATCTTGCTAATCTACCTAATATCAAGGGTTTGTTCATGAGATACCTAATGGCTCCATGATTTGTGTGCACAAAGATTTGATAGCCTATTATGTCATGCCTGAATTTGTTGAGGGCATAGATTACTGCTAGCATTTCCTTTTTTGTCACTGTATAATTGAGCTTAGCTCCTTGCAAGTTTTTGCTGACAAAATAAATATCATGTTCAATGGATCCTTCTTTCTGCCCTAAGACTGCTCCCATGGCATAATCTGATGCATCAGTATGGATGTGGAAAGGGAGCTCCCAATTAGGCCCTTTGAGTATAGGAGCATGAGTTAATGCTGCCTTTAAATCAGAAAATGCCTTGTTACAGTCTTCATTCCACTGAAATTCAGCATCTTTAGTGAGAAGAGTATATAATGGGGCTACTATTTTGTTGAAATCCTTGATGAAACATCTATAGAACCCTGCATGACCCAAGAAGCTTCTAACATCTTTTTTCTTTGCAGGAATGGGTAGATTGATTATCACTTCAATCTTTGCTGGGTCTACCTGAATTCCTTTTGGAGAGACATAGTGGCCAAGCACTACTCCTTCTTGCATCATCATGAAGCACTTTACACTATTCATGGATAGATTGTGGTCTTCACATCTCTCCAAAACCTTCCCTAAGTTTTCCAATGCCTCATCAAAAGTAGCACCATAAGTAGTGAAATTGTCCATATAGATTTCCATGCAATCATGTGAGATATCAGAAAATATGCTAATGACTACCCTTTGGAAAGTTGCAGGTGCATTGCATAAGCCAAATGGAAGCACTGAGTAGGCATAAGTCCCCTAAGGATAGGTAAAGGTTATTTTCTCTTAGTCCTCTGGTGCAATCTGTATTTGATTGTAACCACTGAACCCATCCAAGAAGGAAAAGTATTGCTTTCTTGCAAGTGAGTCCAATACCTGGTCTATGAAAGGAAGGGGAAAATGATCCTTTTTGGTGGCAATTTTAATTCTCTGTAATCAATACAAACTCTTCATTTCCCTCCCTTTTTGGGCACAAGAACCAGAGGAGACACCCACTAGCTATCTAAGATTGGGTAGATAAATCCTGCATCTAATAGCTTCTGTAATTCTTCTTTGACAATCTCTCTTAATTCAGGGTTGATTCTCCTTTGTGACAGTCTTACTGGTGTACAATCTTCCCTTATGTAAATCCTATGGGTGCATAATGTGGGATCCAGTCCTTTTATGTCATGATAATCCCATACAAAGGCATTCTTGTGTTTCTTTAACAAGTTTGTCAAAGACATCTATTGTTCTTGAGTCAATTTTCTTGTTAATATTCAGATATCTTTCTTTTGAAATCTCCATTTGAGTTGTTAACTCTACCATAGTTGCTTCACTAATGCTTGGTACCTTGATTTCTTATGGAAGCAATGTATGAGACATACCTATTGTTGCAGGAAAAGTTGAAATAAGTGTCTTCACTGGATCAGCCGAATGAGAGGATGATGCTTCCTCTACTTCACAATGATTCTGAATTATGTTAGACAATACCTCATCTTCCTCTTGAAGCTGCTTGAAAGATCTTCTACCTAACATCATAAGTTGTACCACAGAATTAACTTCTTTGGTCTCTTCACCAACATGTGTCCAAACAGGATTATCCATATCATGAGATGGCTATGTAGGTGGATAAAGAACAAGCTTTTTAGTGCTTCTCCCATCAAAGATGGTCATGTCTCCTGACCGGCATCCAATATAAGCATTAGTTGTGGCTAGCCATGGCCTTCCTAGAATGATGGGATACCCTCCCAATGTGGCTTTAGGAGAAAGTACTGTGAAATCAATTGGATATTCCCATGAGTCCAGGGATACCACAATGTCCTCTACTATCCCATCAGGTTTAACAGTAGAACTATTAGCAAGCTGCAAGATAGTAGGAGTAGGTCTCATGTTTGCAATATTTAGTTGCTGTAGGATATCCTTGGTCATCACATTTATTGCTGCTCCCAAATCAATCAAAACATTCCTTATTTGGATCCCATTTATAACAACTCCTACCACAAGACTCCCTGGATCATTATATTTCAGAACAGTCACTTTCCCAAGCATGATGTCAGCCAACTATCCCACCACATGAACCATAGTGGTGTCTTTCCTCTTTCTGCCTGGCTTCTTAAGGCATGCTTCTTTGATTGCTTTGTCGTATATAGGAACATCTTTTATGGCCTAAAATAGAGGGATCTTGACACATACATGTTTCAACTGCTCTAGAATGTCAAAGGTGGGTTCCTCTTTCTCTTCCTTTTGTTTCATAGTTTCCAACCTCTATGGAAATGGTGGTTCTTGTGCAGTTTGCTTGACTAGGAATGGTTTAAGATTTTCAGGTGCATTTGGTTGAATGGGGGCATTTAAAGGCTCCTCAGGAAGCTCAGTAATGATGGGTCTAGAAGGAGCTGCCAAGGTAGTTCCTAAACACATGTGGATGTCACTTACACTCACAGTATATGCAGGGAATTGATTTGGATCAGCAGAGTATACTGGCTACTATTGTGGTCTGTTATTTGGGTTAGGTGAGGGCTGAGCTGGTAACTAAGTAGGTTTAGGTGTATTTGAATTGGAACTAGCAGGAGGAGGCATTATAGAAGGCTATTGGGGCTGAGAAGGTGGATGCATGTAATTAGTTGTCTAGTTTGGCCATTGTTGTCCTCCCCTCCATTGAGATGTTTGCTGCCAGTTTCCTGGAGGTGACTGCCAATTCCCCTAAGGTTGTTACCACTGGGGTGCAGAGTTTTGGTAATTTTGCCAAGTGTTTGGAGGGTTATTCCAAGGCTAAGGTGAATATCCTCCATAGTTGGATGGAGATGGCTATTTCCATTAGTTACCAGATGCATAAGTATTGAAATATGGCCCAACAAATGATAATGGATCTAGTGGCATACCTTGTCTTGGAGCCCATGGCCTCCTTTGTGCAACATAGTAGACTTGATCTTCTTCAACTTGGATTGGCTTGAACTCAGGTGGAATCTACTTACTATCAATATTAGCTACCATCTTGCATCTGTAGTCCCTCTTCTTTTGTCTGCAATGAGGACAATATTCTGCCAACATTGCCTCTGCCTCATCTTGCTTCGTCTTTGCTTAAAGTGTGTCTAGCTGGGTGGCCATATTATTTATGATATCTTTCTTAAAATCAAACAGCAAGTGAGTTATCTCCACCCTTGAAACTACATTGGTAGGGGTTTTTCCCATAAGGGAATGGTAACCTTTTCCTTTTTTCATGGCTGCTCTAGAATAATTCTAGCACATCTTCTTAATATCATCCCAAGGCACTTGGGTAATATCTCCTCCTCCCATAAAATCAAAGGCATCCATGCAATGCTCACTTATTCCTCTGAGGAAGAGTAGTTTCTGAGATTCCTCATTAAGTGTATGATCAAGAGATTTTTGCAAACAAAACAAGAACCTTGAGATGTAATCCTCCAAACTTTCATCCTCTTTCCGCTACATTCTAAAAATATCATTTCCTCTCATATCTCCACCCCTACAGTAGTCTTTATACTTGTCAAGAAATTTCTCTTTCATCTCATCCCAAGTATTGACAATATCACTACCTAGACCCATAAACCATCTCAATGCAGCATCTTTCATGGTAGTAGGAAACAGCCTAAGCCTATAAGCATCAGTGGTGTAGTCATAGCTTCTGCAGAGGATATCAAATTCAAACAAGAAGGTGTCTGGATCCTCTGTTACAAGTCCATAGAACTTGGGGAGAACTGAAGCAGGGATGTTCTTGAGGTTATCCACTTCATTTTGATGAGCAATAGGAAATGGAAAGGTTGGTTGATTGGGTCTATTTTAGGCAGCCATAGCTGCTTAGTTGATTATCAAAGCAAATGGATTATCAACCAAGTTTTGGGCAGCTTATTCCTCAGAGGATGTTTCAGAACTATTCAAATCGGGGAAAGCATCAAGAAAAGGATTCACTTTTGCTTCTTCTCCTTGGTAGTTTGGATACTCAACTAAGCTGTCATCAGGAATAGGATCATTAGGAAGGAATCTCCCTAAAGCATCTCTTCTTCTACCTTTATGCATGCAATATATACTCAGTATCAGCCAACTCACACAAAGAATGTTGTGAATGGATTGTGGGTCATTACTTCCTAAATGAGGAATATACTAAGAGCACACTTTAAAAATACTTATGTAAGTAATAAAAAAATGACTCCAAAGATCTTCCTAGTTTGACACCATCCCCGGCAATGGCGCCAAAAATGTTGGTCTCCTATAATGATTTAACAACTAAGCCCATAAAGTTGTGACTCAGAGATTGAACATCTAACCTCAATAATTGTCTTAATCACTATGAAGGTGCATTTAACTTGTCAACCCAGGGACGTGAACTTGAAATGGGTTAGCATAGTATGTGCACTAGGAACTCCAAAGTAGCCACATTCATTCTACAGCTAAAAAAAGACATAATGTTGAAAGTAAATTGCTTGGAAAGAAATAACATAAATGTTGAACATCAACCAACAACTATACTAAGTTGAAGTGCATGACAGAAAATGAAAATCTGGGCAAACAAACAGGGAACTACTCTATCTGCTTTGGCTACAGGAATAGACACATAATGGAATTCTAGTGGTTGTAGGAACATACGATGCCAAATTTTTAACTGCTTGATAGAAAATAACAACTAAACTAAAGGATGGAATGCTCACCAAGTGGGCCCCCTTGGATGAGTATCCCTTAAGACAAATGTAAACTCAGAGATGCAAACTTATAACTTCATTTTATTCATTGTAAAACATGACTACAAACAAACAACATAACTGTATTGCTAAAAAACTTAGTAATGCAAGTACAACCTCAGATTAATCAACCCCTCAGAAGGAGTATCTGAGCCTTATTTATAGAAAGAAAAACTACAAAACAACTACCTAGCAAGGCGGTCAACTCCAACAGAATAGGAGGATGCCACTTTAGGGAAAGCATAGAAAGTGGAGAGGAGGTTATGCATGTGTGGAATCTGGTCAAGCATGTTCGCTTTAACGCAAATCTAGCATAATAGAAACTCCTAAATTTTCTCAACAAGCAATCAAGACCAGTTACAACGCGGTTATCTTCCCTCCATTTGACATTTGAATGACCACCTTGTTTGACTTTGATGGCGAGTAACCAACTGACAGAATCTTCCTCAACTTTATAGGCTACTAATTATATCTGCATAACAATATTAGTACGCACAATAATTGCATATCTGTAACTATCTTAAAGTAACATTCATTAATCCACATGTAAGATTAACATAGATAGTTCATATAGCATGTCAATGTCATTAATGATTATAGGAAATAACCTATGCCCAAAACTTATGGTTTTGAGGAAATATCATGAAAAGATCAAGATCTAGGTACCAAAGTCCAAGATAACTACAGCAAATGGATAATAAATTCTAACAAAATTGAGTCATAAACTAGACTCATCAGTAGCGACAAACGATTCACCTTCATCTTGAGAGGACTTGTCAGAATTTGAATCATAGTTCTTCTTCTTTTTATTTTTCTCCTCCTTGTACTCCTTGCGGAAGTGACCAAGTTTGCCGCAGTTCCAACACAAAGCCTTGGACTTTCTAGGAGACTTGGATCTCCCAACAGATTTGGATCTTCCTCTTTCTTCCTTCTTCTTATCCTTTTTCTTTCCTTTCTCTTTAGGTCTACCATGAACTGCAAGAGCCTCCTTAGCTGACTCGAAAGATTTTCTCTGCATCTCTTCAGACAACAACATAGAAACCACTTCATCCATCTTGAAGGTGGTAGTGGTACTCCCAATGGCTATAACAAGGTGGTCCCATGAATCTGATAAGGAACACAGTAGTGTCATACATCGATCCTCCTCCTCCATCTTCACACCAACATAGGTTAACTAGGCAACAAGCATATTGAAAGCATTTAGGTGATCAATGACAAATCCTCCATCTTCCATCCTCAGAGAATACAATTTCTTTCACAGGAATAACTCGTTCACCAGGGATTTTGCCTGATAAACAACTCCAATTTTCTTCCAAAGATCTTTTGTAGTCTTCTCTTCATGGATATTCAAGAGCACTGAATCAGCCAAATAGAGTCTTATCAAACCCCTAGCCTTCTGATCCATCAGATCCCAATCTTCTTGTTTCATGCCCGATGGCATGGTTCCAGATACTATGAGCCATAAATCTCTATCCACCAATAAGTCCTCCATCTTAAGTTTCCACAACTCAAAGTTGCCTCCATTAAACTTCTCTATCTCAAACCTCCTAGATGTGCTCACCATCTCTTTCCTGCAACAAAGATTTCAAAACCCTCTGCACAAGCTCCCACTCAAACGAAGATCAACTCAAAAAACCCTCTACCCAACAACTAGAACCAAAGGTGATCAGGCTCTGATACCAATTGAAAGGAAGCAAGGTAAGTAGAAAATGCTTCTTACACTGATTTATTGATGAAAGATTTATGCAAATTTTAACCTTTTACAGTTATAGATTAAGATGCACATTAACAAGAAGGTAATAAAAACATTCAAATGCAAACAAAACTCACAACACAAGATATACGTGGGGAAACCCCTTTCGGGTGAAAAACCCCACTCCAAAACCTGCACAGTGTATTATCAAATCAAAAAGATGATTACAACACACTTGCAATGCAAGTTCTTTCAGGAGTACACACTGTCAATTCTCATTTGCATCCCGTGACCTTTCACACTCTCTAGCTACTTATAACAAGCTTTTAGAAGCTTCTAGAAATTAGGGCTTTACAATGTCATTCTTCATTTTATCAGTTAACAAAATTAACCACCAACGCATTTATTAAATAAAAGTCATTTGAGGTTTCGAGGGGTGCTGCCCCTCGATCCTACCCTGTATTACGACAGGGAGTGTGCCAAGGGCACTACCCCTGGACCTCATCTTGGGTGAACTACCCCCAAACCCCCGTTAATTATTCAAGGGGAAATTACAGCTACCAAAGTCACCAAAATTTATCCTGCTGCATATACACAAGGTGCTGACTATGCCAACTCAACATGGGATCTTACAATATAGTGCTGAATAAATAAATACAACATTAGGAACTTGCAAAGGTTGAGACACCTTAATTCCCAACATTTTCCACCAAGAAGTTACATGGACTCAAGGGGAGTAAATTCTGTAAATTTGTCATCTTCTCTTCAGAATAATGAAAGCATTCAACATGTAGATGATCTTAACAAAAAATTATAGACCATTTGAATGCTATGCAGAGGATTAATGAAGTTTTACAAGGTTTTGCATTTGAAAGAAAGAAAATTAGGTTAAAACAGAGACTGCAATTAATGTAGAGAAGAATTGTTTGGTGAAATGTTTATATAAGTGATGCCTGGTCATTTTTTATCACATTTGAGTGAAGACAAAAGATTTGAAGAGCTAAAGGAGAACTGAAAGCACTCTATAACTCAACTGAGCAAGACCTATCATTGCATATCTAGGTATTCATCACCTTCCTAGTTAAAACCCTATATTAGTAAAATTGTCAAAATGGTTGCATCTTTTACTCCTCAGTTGATCAACATTACTGAGCAACCATGACCAAAATTCAAGAAACATCGATACAAGGCAATGGAAATTGATGGCATCGGAGCATTAGCCAATTTGTCTACCTTTATGGTATACACAAAAGATGTTGCAATATATATTCATACAAAACTTGAGGAAATTGATCATGAGAAATTTGAAACCCTAAGGCATAAATTGTTAAATGATGACAATACACATTACAAGCCTGAATATGCCAACATTGGAGTAAAACATTTGGATGTTTGGAAAGATTTTCTAGATTTTTGTAATGAGCATGATTGGGTCAGATATATCCTGAGCGAAATTCATGACAAATTCATATACCTAGACAAACCCCATCAAATAACTAAAGAATCCATCAGGGTTGTCACAGGATTGTGTTCTACTAGACCTATACCACAACTAAAATCAATTAAAAATGAAAAGGTCATGGAATTAACTAGAGCCAAATTTGATAAAAGGGCATTGACAATTGATGACATTATTGATCCCAGTGTAAGGTATGTGGCAATTGGAATTGCCTACAAGGTGTACTACTCTAACATAGAGGGATCTGCCACAGCTACAACCATACACACTGCCTATCTAATGGCTAAAGAAGGCAAGGATTTTGACCTATGTGAAGTAATGAAGGAACAGCTACTAGAAAATATGAGAAAAACCAAGGAGACAGGATATCATTTCAAATATGGTTCACTAATCATCTGTTTGGCATTCTATTTCATGAATGAGTTACTGGGGTTTAAAGGGAAGATATGGCAACAAGATTGACCAATAGCAACACAAATAAAAGAATACATAAGAAGCTTTGACTCGCAAAATTAAAAAACTATTTTTTGGGGCTTCTTCAAAAATTGTCAAAGTGAAATGCATAAAAGGGAAAGAAATTCCTTTGATTTGGTTCGGAAATACAAGGATGACATAACATTTCTTGTGGACAAAGATTGTTGTTATATGGCAGCAGTTGAGCCTAGAACTTCATGGATTCCCAAGCTTCCTTATGAAGTGCCTGATGAGGAAGTTAAAGCCTATATAGAAATTCTACTAAGTCTACCAAAAGACCCTAAAAGTGAAAGATTTGGAACTAGTGAAGAAATTGAGGACAAGTTGATCAAGAAAAGGGTAGAGGAAGAAGTAGAGAAGAACAAAGAAAAATTGTTCAAAAGGGTGGGCATTCCATCTGGAGGTTTCTCTACTCATAACTCTCCTAAATTTGTTAAGCCTCTTCCCACTGTGCATCCAACACTAAGGAGATCTAGTAGAACTACCTCTCAATCAACTGCCAGCATTCCTCAACCTATCCTCTCTAAAAAAGCATCTCCCACCAAACAAGTCTCTAAAGTGCAAACATAGGCAAAACCCAAGAGCAAACATTTAGAAGAGAAGAAAGTAACCTTTGTGGAGGAGATTGAAAGTGATAAAGATGAAGAAGTGATTTCTAAGAAATAGAAAAAGGAAAAGAAGAAAAATGGATCAAGGGTCAAAGTGAAAGCCAAGAGAAACATGAAACAGGGTGTGGAAACAAGTGACGAAGAAGAAGATGATGAAGAGGAGCCAACTTCTACTCCTCCCAAAAAGAAAAAGAAAATTGACTCTCAAGAACCACCTATGTCTCTAGAAGCTATCTACAATGTGATCATTTATCATGGCTTATTTGATGAAATAATAGTACTCCATCCTGAATCCTCTCTTGAGAATCAAGTTATCATTGAAAAGGCTATTGTTATGTATATGATGAGGTACAATAAGTCTTTAGAAGAAATCTTGATCAAAGCACTGGAAAGCCTACAAAAAGCCTTATGAAGGGATAGAGATGAAGATGTGAATCTTGATGAAAAGCTCAAACAAGATGCCTTGAATAAAGCCAGTGCTTCTCTATCTAAGGAAGAAAAAGAAAAGTTGATCCATAGGCAAGCTCAAGAGCATAGAACTAAGCATAGAGTAGACACTCTTATGTATAATTGTTACATCCCTAACTTTGACTATGTTTTACTTTTACTTTGGAAGTAATTAGTAGATGATTATATATGATTTAAATGAATTGATGTTTAGTAAATTGTCAGGAAAAATCAATATTTTCATGAGTTATGTTTATAATTGACATGTGTTTATATGTTGTCAAGATGTTATGATTTCATAAGGATTATGAAATGATTATTGATACACTAATCATGGGTTGGTGATTGTAAGTTGCATACAGGAAATAGGTTTCCTCCCCTTCGAGAAAGGGAGGGAGAGCATCATCAGAGAGAAGAGTATAGATACAAGGAAAAGAATAGTTTGTCGCCATCTTAAGTCTTGTGTTGGTACAAATTAGTGAACCTAGTTGAGTCTAGTATGTGGTACTCAACCCCCCTTTTGGTTTAAGTTTATTTCTTGACTCAACAAGTTGTCCATGTCGTTTAGAGTCTTTTAACAAAAATTTAGTCATTTATACCATAATCAATATTGTTAACATTGAGCATTAGTTGTTTTTCGACTAACACAACTTTTCGACAAAAACGATGTCCCTTGCGTCATAAACAAAAATATGTTTACGTCTGCAATGACATTGTTGGGAAAGAAAAATGAGTATGTTTCTTGGTTAAGGTTTTAACATCAAGATTCTCATATGTTGTCAAATTGACATGACTCATATTTCACTTTTATATGAAGGGTAGAATATGTTGACCCAATCAAGTATTGTTCGTAAGTTTACGTAAAAACATTTTTATTAATCCTATTAATATTAATAGCTAAACTTGTTTTAGACTATTATTATATCTGAATACTCTCAAGTTGAGAGAAGTAATTGTTAATCAGCTTTATATGATAATAACCTTGGTCATAAAAATAAAATTCCCTTCTTAACCGAATTGATAACTTTGAATGGCTTTTAAAGTCATTGATTGTTGAAAGAATGTAGTTTAATAACCCACATTTTCTTCTCATTGCATGCTCGACTTATGAGCATTTGGAGGCTTTTAAAGTGGAAGTATCCATGACTTGTGGAGAAAAGAGTGTAACAACTTTGATTGGGAGGTTACCTTTATCGACTCATGAGTGGAGTCATTATTAACGACAGGCATAAGTCATTAGGGTTTTTAAAAGTTCATTTGTGTATTGGTAATGAAGGTTATCATGTAGAGAGTGGGGAGTGACTTAAGGGGTAGTCGAGAGACATCATGGTTGGAATTAAGAGGTGGAATTGATATAGCTATCAAAGAGGTTGGATAACTGTTTTGGAGAAAGAGGTCTTAATGATAGATAGTTATTTAAGAACATCATAGTTCTATGAAATTCGAGGGCATGCAGGATTAGTTTCTAAACTTGTCGGTTGTTTCCTGTTGGCATATTTTTTAGAACCCCTTTTGGGTACAATCGGCGGTTAGTGAAGCCTTTTTTAAAGGCTATACCATGGAAGCCATCAGGGAGTTATGTAGTCTTGTGCAATAAAAAGATTGAGTATAGGACGAAGTGTGAGTGTATCTCAGAGCACAATGAGCTCGGTGTTAATACAGAGAGCTCAGAAATATCACTGGAGTGGAATCAGATAAAAGAAAAATCTATGAAGATAGAGAAAAAAAGGTAGGACCATCGTGTTTGTTTAGGGAGCTTGCTCAAGCACTTCTTATCAATGATTTTAAGGTATGAGTGCTATAGAAACTCTATATCTCATCGTACCATTTCATATCTTTTATTTTCATAAAAATTTTATTCTCTTAGAAATTTATCAATAGATCTTTCCTTTATAAAAGAGAAGTTTAGGAACAAGTTGTGTTTCTATGCTCAGTATCTTGAGCCCTCAGGAATTTAGTAGACCACTATTGTCTCACAATAGGAACATGAGTGTATAATAACTATTTTCTTACTAGATTGGGTTGTTGAACCCTAAGGATATTTGATGTGTAGGCCAATAGGCCAGAAGAATGTTAATTTTAGTATTCCAATCTCGGAGCCTTTGTAGGCCAAAAGGCCTAGAGACTTTAGTTATCATCTATAGTATGAAAACTTAGAGTATGTTTTAACTCATAATATCTTAGATTAAGAGAGAAACTAAGAAAGGTTATTTTGGGTCTTTCTAGAACCCAATGAAGACTAAGTAGTCAGAACATGAGAGCTTAACTAGAGATGGTTGTTAAACCCAGAAGGTTTTACCTTTTTATATTTATCATGTATGGTTATAAAGTTTTATGACATCTATTTTCTTATCTTAATGTTATGGAAAAGATAATGATATCATTAGGAATTAATAAAGTATATGATATCACTTTTGTATACAACAAGGAGATAAATTTTGATGGTATTTAAAGAATAAAATGCCTGAGTTTGTAATCTATTCTAAACTGAAGAACGATGAACTCAAGAAACTTAGAAGATTGAGGGTGTTCTTTTGGAATTTTCTTAGACTCAAAGCTATTTGGGTTATTAGATTAACTTTAGTCAAGGATGACTATATTATTATTTGTGTACTCATATTCTTTGAGTAATGAGGATTTGTATAGTGCCTAAGTGGATAAGAGAAACCAAGGGTACTCTACTTATATTGTATTATTATATTTTTGTACTTGGATTCATAGTAAATAGTGGGAACTAGGAAGATGGAAGTTGATCCCTTAGTCTATGTGGAAGACTATGGTAGATACATAGTTGTAATCTTGCTTTTGGAAGCATTTAACGCCTAGTTCTTCCAATAGAGACTTTGATGAGGTGATGTTGTTACAATATTAAAAGTAACTATGTTACAAATCTGATATAGATTTTCTTATGAGAAATACATTCCTTCCAGTTATATTGTATTATAAAATTAGGGGAATAGGTGATCCAAGAATATGGAAACCTAGATAGCCTTTGATAACATCTATCACTTATGCTATGTTATCGAGAGAGAGAGAGAGAGAGAGAGTAAACTAGGAAATGCAAAGATATAGATCTCATAGTTTTTTCTCTGTGCACTGAAGGTAAAGTTAGCCCGAAGTTGGGCATCACTGGAGTGATTTATTCCAGGTAGGACATGTTGGGAGATTCATAACTCAATTCCACATGATTGTTGTAAACTATCATTATTGATAAAGGTTTATGTGACATATATATACAAGGATGTTATATATATATATATATGAGTTCATAACCTAGCTTATGTTGAAAGTTAGTAGACCTAAGTAGACCAAGGGGCCAAAAGTAGATTATTATCTTTTATGATTCAAACCTATTAGGGTTGAAAGATTGACTTAGATCAAAAGAATAGATGTGCAATGATAGTATTCATTTAGATAATATATGGATGAGGGTATACCTCGAATAATATGTTTATTCATGTTATGAGAAGTGTGAATTTGAGAAATGTCAAGTGGTCTAGGGAGACTAGAGGTATTTGTTCTCATGTTTTATAATACTTATGTTATTATGTTTGGAAATCAAGGATGTTTGATATTTCCATGTTTTGGGTTAGAGAAGTTAAACCCTAATATTAAGACCCGAAGGATTTAGGAAACCTATAACTCTTATGTCGAGTATGACATTGCTTATATATATATATTGGGTTGATAGTGAAAGGTCGAGAAAGCCATTTTGGTCGATGGTGAAAGGTCGAGAAAACCATAGAGAAACACATGAAGAGTCTTAGTAGTACTTTATCAAATTTAAGTGATCCTATGATAGAGTTGAAACTTGTTATAATGCACTAATGATGTTTGTTATTTAATTTAGAGAGTAGAATGATAGAAGGTCATAGACCCTAGAAATTGCAAGTAAGCAATGAGGGACTCTTTAAAAGGTTAGAAATACCTAAATCTTTATATTGCAAATATATCCTAGATTAAGGATTTGTTCTAAGTCAGATTGACTAGAATAGATTTATAGTACAGACAAGTTTGTGTCTAGAGTTACTAAATCAAATTGTAGGATGAGATAGTCTCCAAGTCGAGTTGGGGTGGGTGAACATTACGACCATGTTCATTGCGAACGTCTATTTATATTGAATCTTTGGCCAAAGTAATGCATATGTCTCTGTGTGCATTATCGGTTCACCGTATCTAGATTGCATAACCTATTGGAATGATCATACTTAGCTAGAGGGTATCTAGGGGATTGTATGATCGATAGTGTTATGTAGGATACAACACCAGTAGTTGGATGGCAAATAACCATTGGTTACCTTATATCTATACTCTTCATGAAGGGTAGGGCCACTTCTATTTGGAAGGTGTCCGGGTGATCGCCGGTCTGTGGTTGGAGGTAAAGTACTCGGATAATGCTCTCCATCTATAGCAGATGACTCACTAAGGCTTGTGAAGATAGATATCAATATTCTTGATGCAGTGTATTCCTTTTTATGGCTTATGACAGTCAAATTTATGAGGTAAAACTATTCTTTATCCCAAGTACAGTTATGTATGCTAAATGAAATGACAGGATGTCAATTTTGTAAATTATAACATGTATAATTTAGAAAGGAAATCATGATTTTGTGATGTATCTTGATTCATTGAGATTATTTTAATTCAAAAAAAAACTTCAATCTTTTTCACCTTATGTGTTTTTATTGTTGACCTATTTTGCCTCTGCGCAGAACCCAATTTTTCCCATTGTATTTTCCTTCAGAATCTTTTAGAAATGCATGTACAAGGTGTAAATTCTTTAAATACTCATGCATCCCTTGTCAAAAAATCCCAAGATCTTGCCTAAAGGAATCCTTGAAGAAAACCAAAAAAAAACCTAGAAATCTTTTGTTTTCAAGTGCTTTCTATCGCTGGGATTTTCTCATTTCTATACTTGTATTTGTATGTATTTTTGAATGTACATTTGCATATAAATTCACCTTTGTACATACAAAGGAATATGCAAAGGATATATACAAGGCAAAATATACATTAGCGGGCTTGCAAAATCTCTATCGGCCTTAGAAAATGATGAAAAAAGTGGGTTTTATGCATTTCTGAATGTATATCGGGCTTAGGAAGGTGCATGTACAAGGAGGAATATTTTGCAGATTCCTGGGATATTCCTGGTTTGTATATCTGGTTGCAAGGAGAAACATACAAGGAAAATTATACAAAGCAGGAGATACATTACAGGAATATTCCCTCAATGCATATCGGCTTTCAGATGCATATTATGTTGTATGTTTGCACATGCAACGAAAAGATACAAGGTTTGACATACAAGTGCATCCGCTATAGTGGAATGTACATTCGGCCCTATATGTTTCTTTGTATATTTCGCTTGTATGTTTTGCACATACAAGTGAAACATACAGAGAAACATACAAGGCCGAATGTAAAAGAGGTGGTGCTCGCACACATACAAGGCTGATTGTATGTTAGAAGATACAAGTGAGCATAAATAGTAGAATATATATTTCGCTTCTATGTTTGCACATGTAAGCCAATATACAAAGAAAAGATACAAGGGTTGCATGCAAGGTGGACTTGAATCGAAGATCAAATTCAGCGTTTCAGGTCTCGGGTCCACCTTATATATGTATAAGTGTTTTGTATATTTGAACATGCAGGGAAATATACAAAGAAAGTGATACAAGCCAGATTTGACCCAGCAGTCAAAGCAGTTGATAAATTTTTGGGGTCCGTGGCTTGTATATTTGGCGCTTCTATATCATGTGATATACAAGCAAACATACAAAGGAGGTATACAAGCCAGATTTCAACGTCTTGTCAGGCTATTTCATAAAATTTGAAGTCTGTGGCTTGCATGTACAATTATGCTTGTATATTGCAGTATGCAAAGGGTAGATATAGTTTTCAGTGATGCTCCTTGAACCAGCTCAGCAATGAATCAGGCGGTGCCATGTGGCGGCAGACATACATGCAAGTTAACATACAAATATTGGGGCCCACATCTACAAAATGAAATTGTATGCATATACAATTTCAAAATTCAAAGGGGATATTCAAGTTTGATATACAAGGTGCCATGCATATACAAAGGAGTTGCAGAGAAGGTTTTGGACGGTGATTCAGGCGGCAAATGCAAGCGATATATACAGGTGGTTGACCAAAACTTTGACCGCCTGTATCTCCTCCGTCTTGGAAAATTTTGACCTACTGTAAAAGGTAAAGTTGCATATTTTGGTCCCCTTTTTCATTTGGTAAGGTTTACAAGAGTTTTTGTCACCTTTCCATTTTTAGATCTGGCTTTGCATGTCTTGGGCAACTGGACGTTTCAGCGACTACATTGAGCAGATGAAGATATTTTTGGCATTCATTGTTGCACCATGATGAGGCAGCTCGCATTGATGGTAAAGGATATTTCTTTACCATCTATTTTCAGATTGAGGAGTAAGTAGCTGCAATAAAGACTAACAAATATCTCCTACCTGCCTAGAGCCAAATATTTGATGCCATAACTGATGCGGCTGGACAGTCATTCATGTAGATATTTTTCTGTCCCAGCTCTTAGAGCAAATTTTGTAACCGATTGAGGCAAAATGAAATGATATATATACATGTAAAAATAGATGTATTGAGGGTTGGTTGTTCTTCTGGGCTATTCTTTGTAATAGCTATTTGGCCTCTATGATCAATATAAACTGGTATTTTTGCCTCTCATTATTTTTTGGCATGTGTCTGCTCTTCTGGACCTCTCTAAAATTAATATGTGTCTGTGTAATGTCTTTCCAGCTATGAGATTATTACTGTGTCTATTCAGTTGCAACCAAACACATTTAAATCTGGTGTATCACTTAGTTTATTTCAACATTTCTTTTCAGCATTCCTTCTAACCCTTTTCCCAACAAGCATTAGCACTAGGTTTAGATGAATTTCTCTGAGCATTAGGCTTAGAGAGAGGAAGCTGGCCTTCTCTGGAGGTTTGATCTCATTTCGCAAGGTCCCACACTTCGAGATCATTCCCATGTTACTCCAGATTGCTAAAGTTTCACAACTGCAGCATAGGGTACAAATCTGGGTGATAACAACTTTGGCATGCCCGGTGGGACCAGTTCGATGAACTTCTCATCAAGATACGAAGAGATTTGGTGTTTCTCCTAGTATTACCAGCCTTTGGAGGTGATACAAACAACACTATGGTGACTCTACTGAACGAATAAGCTGGATTCAACAGCCCAAGTACCTAAACAATTTTTAAAGATCAGGGTTTTGGTGGTTTCCCTGGCCTATTCAACTTCAAGAAGCATTGCAATCACCTGGCGACTCCCTTTTTGGTATGTATCTAGTATTTTCTGGGTCGCAAACCTATTTTGCTCTAATTCTGACATATTTATGAATATCCAACATTTAGATGCTATAAGATGTCAGAATTTTATGGGAATTATGGCTATTTCCCTACCCCTAGTCCAAATACAGGATATTGGCCCCCATATCAGCAATACCAAGCCCCAAATGCCTCTGATTTTATGCCATACAGCCCTGCCACTGTAGAATATCAGCATCCTCATGATGTTTACCTTCCTCCTACCCCTAATGTTGCCCCTAAGAATATTGATGCTTTCAATGAGCTCATGGAGGGTTTTCTAAAGCTTGATAGAAATTTAGATAAGGCCAAAGGAGCAACAGGGTACAGTCGGCCTTAGCGGTTTTATGACCTCAACATCATAAGCATGTATGGTCTCAAGAAGTTGTCTCTAGATTTGAATAGGGAGGCTGATGAATTTATAGAAATGTTAACATGTGACCAGCAACGAGAAGTACAAGAGGAGGTTTTTCAAGAAAATCTTGCTATAAGGACGACACCTGCTCAGCCTGATGCTGAAGAAGTCCCAAATTTTAAAATTCCAAGCTTTAGGCAGCCCTTTCAAATTCCCTTATCAGATGGACCCAGCATGGACGGTTATGATGAGACTGCTAAGTTAAAGGAGCATGTGTTTACAATTCCAAATTTCAACCAGTCGCTTTCTTCTACACATGTTCAGCCTACAAAGCAACCTAGACTCCACAAGTTTCCAGGCTTCAACGCCTATATCCCTTCACAAGTCCATGTTCCTGTGCAAACTCAAATTATCACTCCCCAGGTACAAATTTGTCCAGAACCCTCTCCCCTCCAAGAAATTCAAGTTATTCAAGCTTCTTTACCTGATGCTATTTCAATCAAAATGGGTGGGCAAGTTGTCTACCAAGATATTTGGAAAGATGAGCCAAAAGAGGAGGTGGAAGAAAATCAAACTAATGAGGAGTAGTTTGTTCCTATACTCACAGAGATAGAATTGTTTGAATCTATTACACCTGTGAGTAATGTTAACCCAAATAAGGGATTAAGTCCTTTAAACTTTAATTCTTTTGAAGCCTTTTCTCATGCCTCTGATCAAGCAAACAAGGTTGAAATGCAAAGAGTGCATGGGGAAAACCTTCAGCTACAGAGACAAATTAACCAAAATTCAGAAGAGTTGCAGTCAAAGGATGGAGGCATAGGGAAACAAGTTGTTAAGGTCACTTTGGAGATGGATGATGCTGCCCTACTTCATGAGCTAATTGATTATGTTGAAGATGAAGAATATGTGCAGCTGGTTGTGAATAGGTAACAACAAGAGAACAACGAAAGTGGTGACCACTCGTTATGCATAGAGGCCCAGTACGGCAGTGAGTTTCCAGCTCTTGAAGACTTGGAGGAAGCTCTTTTATGGGATGAGTGCGCTATGGTGGAGGCTATTGCTGAATTTGCTTAGAAAGCAGATGATGCTGCCTTGTTGGATGAATTCCCCAACCACTTTGACAGGGATGAGGGAGGCAGTGAGCATGATTGTGAGTTGCTAGCATGTGAAAAAGGACAAGGATATCAGCTTCTTGATGGGGAGGTCTTCTCTTTTGAGCATGTGCATGGCTCATTTTCTAAGCCTAAGTTAGAATATCATGAACATTTTGTTCATAAGGTGGAGGCAGCCATATTTGTAGTAAAATCTCAAGAGCTAAGGTATTCAGACCAGCAAGAAGAGGAAGAATGCAGCCATGATGACATTATATCAGCCTTCTTGGTTTCTTTGAGGGAAGAAGGAGAAAGCCATGGGATCCCAAGTCAGCTGTTTCACACACAAGAGCAACACAAGAGAAAGGTGGAGGTCACCATCATACCAAATGAAGAGCAAGAAGAGAAAGAATCAGAGCAGAGACATGAAATCAGTCATCATGATTTGCATGTCATTTCAAGGGGATGCCCAATTAGGCATCTAGCTCAGCTGGAGACATATCAAGAGGAGTCACCACTTGTCATACTTACCTCTAAGCATGAAGTTAAACATCAAAATGAGTGGGATCAGCCCATTTATTCGCCACAAGTTAGCAACATCAGCAATTAGTCTAGGTGGATAGGTAAGTTTATCTCCACTTTGAAGGGAGTGTTTTATCAATTTGTCATATGTACATTTCCCCCTTACCTCTTTTTAACTGCCCACATGAATGGAAAACATTGTAAAATGTTAAGAAAGGGTAGTTACTTCCAAGAACTAGTGAATGGCTTTGTTTAAGGTCACGTCTGACTGGTTAGTTTAGGATTAGAGTAGGTTTCATTTCTGTTTTAGTTTTCCTTTTCCATATGTGCTTCTGCACAGGCTGCATTGTCATTAGGAGAATGCAGGCCCTTTCCCCTTTTTGTATTTTGGAGGCAATTTCTAGTTTTCCAGCAGGTTTTAGACTTGACCCCATGCCCAATGGATGCATAAGGCCACTAATCTCATGTTTAGCAGGCAAACATCCCAAAGAAGTCACCAAATTGTTGACCTATTTTGCCTCTGCCCAGAACCAAATTTTTTACCTTGTATTTTCCTTGAGAATCTTTTAGAAATGCATGTACAAGGTGTAAATTCTTTAAATACTCATGCATCCCTTGTCAAAAAATCCCAAGATCTTGCCTAAAGGAATCCTTGCAGAAAACCTAGAAATCTTTTGTTTTCAAGTGCTTTCTATCACTGGGATTTTCTCATTTCTATAGCTTGTATTTGTATGTATTTTTGAATGTACATTTGCATATACATTCACCTTTGTACATACAAAGGAATATGCAAAAGGATATATACAAGGCAAAATGTACATTGGCGGTCTTGCAAAATCTCTATCGGCCTTAGAAAATGATGAAAAAAGTGGGTTTTATGCATTTTTGAATGTATATCGGGCTTAGGAAGGTGCATGTACAAGAAGGAATCTTTCGCAGATTCCTAGGATATTTCCAATTTGTATATCTGGTTGCAAGGAGAAACATACAAAGAAAATTATACAAAGCAGGAGATACATTACAGGAATATTCCATCAATGCATATCAACTTTCAGATGCATATTATGTTGTATGTTTGCACATGCAACAAAAAGATACAAGGTTTGACATACAAGTGCATCCGCTACAGTGGAATGTACATTCGGCCCTATATGTTTCTTTGTATATTTCACTTGTATGTTTTGCACATACAAGTGAAACATACAGAGAAACATACAAGGCTGAATGTACAAGAGGTGGCACCCGTGCACATATAAGGCCGATTGTATGTTAGAAGATACAAGTGAGCATGAATAGTAGAATGTGTATTTCGCTTGTATGTTTGCACATGCAAGCCAATATACAAAGAAAAGACACAAGGGTTGCATGCAAGGTGGACTTGAATCGAAGATCAAATTTAGCATTTCAGGTCTCGGGTCCGCCTTATATATGTATAAGTGTTTTGTATATTTGAACATGCAGGGAAATATATAAAGAAAGTGATACAAGCCGGATCCGACCCAGCAGTCAAAGCAGTTGATAAATTTTTGGGGTCTGTGGCTTGTATATTTGGTGCTTGTATATCATGCGATATACAAGAAAACACACAAAGGAGGTATACAAGCCAGATTTCAACGTCTTGTAAGGCTATTTCATAAAATTTGAAGTCCGCAGCTTGCATGTACAATTGTGCTTGTATATTGCAATATGCAAAGGGCAGATACAGTTTTCAGTGATGCACCTTGAACCAACTTAGTAACGAATTAGACGGTGCCACGTGGCGGCAGACATACATGCAAGTTAACATACAAATGTTGGGGCCCGCATATACAAAAGGAAATTGTATGCATATACAATTTCAAAATTCAAAGGGGATATTCAAGTCTGATATACAAGGTGTCATGCATATACAAAGGAGTTGCAGAGAAGGTTTTGGACAGCGATTCAGGCGGCAAATGCAAGCGATATATACAGGCGGTTGACCAAAACTTTGACCGCATGTATCTCCTCCATCCTGGTGAATTTTGACCTGCTGTAAAAAGCAAAGTTGCATATTTTGGTCCCCTCTTTCATTTGGCAGGGTTTACAGGAGTTTTTGTCACCTTTCCATTTTTAGATCTGGCTTTGCATGTCTTGGGTGACTGGACGTTTTAGCGACTACATTGAGCAGATGAAGATATTTTTGGCATTCATTGCTGCACTGTGATGAGGCAGCTCGCATTGATGGTAAAGGATATTTCTTTACCATCTGTTTTCATATTGAGGAATAAGTAGCTGCAATAAAGACTAACAAATATCTCCTACCTGCCCAGCGCCAGATATTTCATGCCATAACTGATGCAACTGGACAATCATTCATGTAGATATTTTTCTGTCCCAGCTCTTAGAGCGAATTTTGTAACCGACTGAGGCAAAATGAAATGATATATATACATGTAAAAATAGATGTATTGAGGGTTGGTTGGTCTTCTAGGCTATTCTTTGTAATGGCTATTTGGCCTCTATGATTAATATAAACTGGTATTTTTGCCTCTCTCTTATTATTTTTTGGCCTGTGTCTGCTCTTCTAGACCTCTCTAAAATTAATATAGGTCTATGTAATGTCTTTCCAGCTATGAGATTATTACAGTGTCTATTCAGTTGCAGCCAAACATATTTAAATCTGGTGTATCACTTAGTTTATTTTAGCATTTCTTTTCAGCATTCCTTCTAACCCTTTTCCCAGCAAGCATTAGCACTAGGTTTAGATGAATTTCTCTGAGCATTAGGCTTAGAGAGAGGAAGTCGGCCTTCTCCAAAGGTTTGATCTCATTTAACAAGGTCCCTCACTTCGAGATCATTCCCATGTTACTCCAGATTGCTGAAGTTTCACAACTGTAGCATAGGGTCCAAATCTGGGTGATAACATTTATCTCATGGTAAAAATTTGATTTTGGTCTTGTTGAAGATTTGGTATGTTACATATGGTATTAGAGTTAACCGAGTTCAACACATGGACCTATGAGCTCATTACAAGAAAACTCTTTAAACATTATGTAGATTGGCTAATGTTTGAAATTAGTTTGATGCCAGAATGGCATAGAGAATAACCAAAAAAAAATTGTCAGAAGACTATTTTCCAAGCACTTACCCAAGTCAGTGGTTAAGAAAGAACCAACTGAGGAGTTAAAACTCCAAGATAAAATCAATTCTACTGGGGTTGCATAGTGGAAATATTTTGAGACTTTAACTAGAAAGGTAAAACCTTGGTCAATTTCTAATCAGACTAAGAGCTCAGGTAGAGCAATGTCTATATGAATTCAAGATCACCCTTATTTCTCAAGAACTTAAAGATGGGAAGATCCAGAACTAATCAACTGAGTGCGAGAGCAACTGAGTATTGAAGGCCCTAGAATTGTATCAAAGATATGTAGATAAGACGAGTTCTTGTCTAAATCCCTAAATAGCTCTGAATGAGCCTGATGATGACCGATTGTCATTGATGTCAAAAAGGTCTTGCAGGATCTTGGGTTGATCTTAGTACACATCTGAAGGTCACTAATCAAGAGGACTTATTTGATCAGGTTGATCACATAATATATTGATGCTAATTTGTTTGTGTTGATGGTTGAGGAAATTCCCATACTTTATGCCTCCAATAGTGAGCTCACCTTACTTCAATCATTCATGCTAGATGATGGCTATATGTTATGATAGGATGCTTCAATGATCTTGCAAGATTGTTTGATAACTTAGAACTTGATGCTATTAGATCTTCTTCAATGTGCTTATTTTTACAGGAGTTCATGCAGTCATATGAGTGTTACAAAGAGGTAGAATGTTGGTTTGATATTGGTGACTTAAGATGGATTTAATTAAAAGATATCTAAAGTCCTACTAATCTCTTCAATCATAAAAGTTTCTTTTGATGATATAGATCTAAGGGGTTGATTCATGTAGGGTTTTGTTTACTCAAACCCACTTTATCTATATCCCTAATCCTTGTTATTAAGTCTTAACTCTGCCCATCAACTTTAAATTGCACTTTTTGTTGTATTCAGAAGTTGACCTGATGTCACAAGTCTGTCACTTAAAGTGACCTGTCAAAGGGAGGTATGCATGTTAGGAACCAGCCCCTTTACTTTGTTCACTGACACTCTCGGTCTCCTCTATGTGCACAATTCGAAATCTTTAAGTTTAAAAAGTATTAAATAATCATATTTGAAGAGGTGGAGCACAATTTATTCACGAAGAGTTTTATTAATGAAAAAGGCATCGAATATGTTATTAATGAAAGATTATATATATTTGAATATATGTGGAGCATGAATTTGTAAAGAGTTTTAAATGGCCATATTAAGCCCGATATGCTTAGAGCTCGATTAAGCTTTGGTTTATATTTAATTTTTTGTAAAAAAAACTCCTATTTTGTTGGGATAAAGGCTTGAGGTAAAATTTAGATAAGTTTTTTTTTAGAGGCTAATTTTAGCATGTTTTAAGAGGAGATACAAAAGCAGATTTTGTGGAACCATTTACTCTATTTTTATCAAGATTCCTTCTATATTTGTGTATACTCTTGATCAAAGAAAAGAAGGTTTTTTATTGTGTTTGGAGTTGAAGGAAGAAGTTGAAGAAGTTTTTTTTATGGCAGATTAATTGAAGATTTTTTGAGTAGTGTCCAAAGGTGATAAAGAGATAATTTTTTTATCAGAGATGATTTTTTATGTTAGTGAAGTTTTTTTTATTGCAGATTGAAGATTTAGTGTAAAGAATATCATTTATGCTATTGTGGAGAAGATGAAAAGATTGTTGAAGTTAAAAATATGATATTCTTGTAGATGAAGATTAACAAAGTTGGTGAAGAGTGTTTTTGCAGATTGAAGTTGAAAAAGGCTTTTGAAGTGCACAGAATATGAAGAGTTAGAAGAAAATTTATTAGAAATTTTTTTTGAAGATTTTCTATGCAGGGAAGATGGATGATAAACAGGCCAAATTGACTCAAATTGATTATAGAAAGGGAATATGAATAGATTGAAGACTCCTGAAATATGAAAGTCATTTTCTATGATATGTTTTTCTTTTTGCAAATCCTTCGTGAATGGAAATGGTCGTACAAGTGAAGTTAATTTTTTTGAGATGTTAATAAAATTGAAAAATTAATATGAGAGGGATTTGAAAAGTTAGGTTATTTTTCCTTGTAGGAGAAAACTTGAATATGAAAGGACATTGTCATTTTTAATAGTATTGCAGATGGATTGATGTGTGAGTTTGTGTGCAGATCAATGATGAAACAATTTGATAATACAAGTGAAATGGATGTGAATCAATATGCAAATTGAATACAACTTGTGATACAGGTTGATTCTTATGAAGCTTGAAGACCATATGAAAAGATAAACTGAATCAGGTTTTTTATTGAAGATGAAATACAGAGGAAGACATTGAGAATGTATTGTGAATTAGGTAATTTGATTATAGAGAGATCATGAAATTGATAAGCAAATTGGATTGAGTATGATTGCAAATTCAGAGAAGACATGTTGAGTAATGGTGCAAATCAGATTGAGTGGCAATCACTTCTTGCACACTTTGCAGTTTGTTCTATATTAGGGGTTGGTGCTCCTTGAAGTTGGTGCTTCTAAATGAATTAGGGGTTGGTGCTCCTTGAAGTTGGTGCTTCTAAACATTGTAATCAGTGAGATTTTTAATAAAGCCAGTGAGGCAATTTTGGAGTGGTTTTTCTACCCCTGGAGGGTTTTCCACTCATGCAAATCTTGTGTCATGATTCATGTTGATCTTCTCTTTGTGTGTGTGTTTGATTTAGTCATGAGTTTTTATTCTCTTCCTTCATTCTCTGTTATGTGCACATGTGTGTAACAAATCAATGATATCCTTCTTTCTTCATGTCTTGAAAGCTAAATTTGCAAAAGGTTAAAATTTATACGACACTGATTCACCCCCCCTCTCAGTGTTGTTCTAGATTCCTACAATTGGTATCAAAGCCACGTTCCCTTTTGAAGCTTAATCATCTTGGGTAGATCCTGTGAGCGGAGTTCAATGGGTAAGTGCAGAAGAAATAAGAACAAGAAAATTGTCAAGTCTCAGACTTGTCAAAACTCTGCATCTTTATCAAATTCAAATGTTGATATAGAATTTGTTGATATAAATGTTCCTCAAATTGAATATGTATTGTATTAGAAGAAAAAGTTTCAGGAGTTCCTCAGTTTGATGGTTCAGATTTTTCAATTTGGTATGTTAGAATGCAAATTTATTTATCCTCCTTAGGATATGATGTTTTAATGTCAGTTGAGAATGGAAATGACAAAGAAGCCCTTGAATGTAATCATATTGCAAAGAAGGCCATATTGTCTGCTCTGTCTAATGATGTTACTTGTAAAGTTATGGATTATGTTACAGCTCAGGATATGTGGAGGAGATTGAAAAGAATTTATCAAGATAATGATAAAGAAGAGGACACTCTGGTGTGTGAAGAAAGTGGCAATGAAAGGAGACTTTCAAATGAAGGAGTTAAAGTTCAAACCCAGTCAGATTCAGAAGAAGCTAGCATCATAAGTGATGATGATCAAGAATATGATGAACAAGACTGTGAGATTGATATGGAAGGAGAGCTCATATATGCTCTAACTGAACTCAAGAAACATAAGGAGAACTAGAAATTAATGTTGCAACTACAACAAGAAAGATATTTAAAAGACAAAGCTCTTACAGATCTTGAAGATGCTAGAAACCTGATTGTAGACATGAAGAATCAAGCAGGTGAATCAGACAAATTGATTGTCAGTTTGAAGATAGAAATTGAAGAAGCTAAGAGGATAGTTGATGTCTCAATATCTGACCTTGAAGTTACAGGGATTGAGAATCTAAAACTAGAGGGTGATATTATCAATCTGAGAAAAGAGTATGATGCTCTCAAGACTTTATCTAAGAAGTATAAGGAGTTTGAAGAAAGCACATACACGTTACATGAGTTGTTGGGAAAACAGAAGCATCATAATGACACTACTGGTTTAGGATTTGAAGAAGGAGAGTGTTCAAAAACAAGACAAACTCCCAGAAAGAAAATTGATCTTCATGTTAGTGCTCCTAAAGACAGAACAGAAGCTGAAATAAATACTAAAGATGATTTTGTTAAAATGCATAATCAAAGGAGAAGAAATGCTCTTGTAAGACAAGCATACGTGTACAGGTATAATTATTCTTTTAATGGTTATTGTTATACATGTAATCATTTTGGATACAAAGTAATTGTTTGCAGAAGGAATACTGACATTATTTGTTACAAGTTCAATAATATTAGACATATACAAAGAAATTGTAAAAGGTATGATTCTGCATGGAAGTCTAACATGAGTTCTCAAAGGTACTATCAGTCATTTGATTATGATTGTAATATAGTTTGTTACAATTGCAACTCTCCTGGTCACAAAGCATATAGTTGTAGAAGGCTTGAAAGAATTGTATTACCTGATTTGAAAGGTTGGGAAAAGAAAAAGGTTGAAAAGATTTGGATAAAGAAACATGACCAGAAGAAAACACCTGTGAAAATTTGGAAGCAGAAAGAAAATAAAGAGAAGTTAGAATCTAAACTTGTGCATCCTGCACAAGTTACATCATTAGTTGAATAATAAATAGCATGATGTGAGGGGGAGTTTTTCTTGTCCTATCATTTATCCCCAAGAAATCACAGGAGGAGTTCAGTTGATGTTTATCAATGTGATGAACTTGTTTTGTTTATCATGCTTGTTTGATAATATTTGAAATGAAGTTTCTGATGTTTTTGAGTTTAAGTGTATGTCAGTAATATAGGTGTTCAAAAACTCTCTGCACAAAGAGGTTGATGATGTTGTGACTTGATCCTATTTGTATACTATTCATATCATGTTGGTACTTACAAAAATTGTGTTGCAGTTCAGTGTGATCTTGCTTGTCAGGGCAAAGAGCTTAAGATGTTCTCAAGAAGCTCTTATCAGAAATCAGATATGTTGGCTAAGGAGGTTACAAATGAAAGAAGTCAATTCATAATTCTTGTCTCTGCATTTGGTTTTTCAAAAAGGAAGGTATGTGCAAATTGTGTGTCTCAGGTATGTGCTTCAAGCTATAACAATCTAGAGTGGCTTATGACATTGATGGTGCAACAGTGATGTTTGTCCTTGTTAGAGTTTGGTAGTGATATTTATGAGCTATGATTTTTTAGTAAACTTCAACACAGGGGGAGCAAATAGATTTGAGTCTTTGTCATCAGATGTCAAAAAGGGGGAGAAAGACAAATTGAACCATGAAGTTTTGCCATCAATGACAAAGGCGGAGTTTGATGGTGACTGATTGTCATTGATGTCAAAAAGGTCTTGCAGAATCTTGGGTTGATCTTAGTAAACATCTAAAGGTCACTAATCAGGAGGACTTATTTGATCAGGTTGATCACATCATTTGTTGATCACATAATATATTGATGCTAATTTGTTTGTGTTGATGGTTGAGGAAATTCCCATTATTTATGCTTCCAATAGTGAGCTCACCTTACTTCAATCATTCATGCTAGATGATGGCTATATGTTATGACAGGATGCTTCAATGATCTTGCAAGATTGATTGATAACTCAGAACTTGGCTATTAGATCTTCTTCAGTGTGCTCATTTTTGTAGGAGTTCATGCAATGATATGAGTGCTACAAAGAGGTAGAATGTTGGTTTGATATCGGTGACTTAAGATGGAGTTGATTAAAAGATATCTAAAGTCCTAGTAATCTCTTCAATCATAAAAGTTTCTTTTGATGATATAGATCTAAGGGGTTGATTCATATAGGGTTTTGTTTACTCAAACCCACATTATCTAAATCCCTAATCCTTGTTATTAAGTCTTAACTCTGCCCATCAACTTTAAATTGCACTTTTTGTTGTATTCAGAAGTTGACCTAATATCACAGGTCTATCACTTAAAGTGACCTGTCAAAGGGAGGTATGCACATTAGGAACCGGCCCCTTCACTTTGTTCACTGACACTCCCAGTCTCCTCTTTGTGCACAATTCGAAATCTTTAAGTTTAAAAAGTATTAAATAATCATATTTGAAGAGGTGGAGCACAATTTATTCACGAAGAGTTTTATTAATGCAAAAGGCATCGAATATGTTATTAATGAAAGATTATATATATTTGAATATATGTGGAGCACAATTTTGTAAAGAGTTTTAAATGGCCATATTAAGCCCGATATGCTTAGAGCTCGACTGAGCTTTGGTTTATATTTAATTTTTTTTTAAGAACTCCTATTTTGTTGGGATAAAGGCTTGAGGTAAAATTTAGATAAGTTTCTTTTTAGAGGCTAATTTTAGCATGTTTTAAGAGGAGATACAAAAGCAGATTTTGTAAAACCATTTACTCTATTTTTATGACGATTCCTTCCATATTTGTGTATACTCTTGATCAAAGAAAAGAAGGTTTTTTATTGTGTTTGGAGTTGAAGGAAGAAGTTGAAGAAGTTTTTTTTTATGGCGATTAATTGAAGATTTTTTTAGGAGTGGTGTCCAAAGGTGATAAAGAGATATTTTTTTTATCAGAGATGATTGTTTATGTTAGTGAAGTTTTTTTTATTGCAGATTGAAGATTTAGTGTAAAGAATATCATTTATGATAATGTGGAGAAGATGAAAAGATTGTTGAAGTTAAAAATATGATATTCTTGCAGATGAAGATTAACAAAGTTGGTGAAGAGTGTTTTTGCAGGTTGAAGTTGAAAAAGGATTTTGAAGTGCACAGAATATGAAGAGTTAGAATAAAATTTATTAGAAATTTTTTTTAAAGATTTTCTATGCAGGGAAGATGGATGATGAACAGGCCAAATTGACTCAAATTGATTGTAGAAAGGGAACATGAATAGATTGAAGACTCCTGAAATATGAAAGTCATTTTCTATGATATGTTTTTCTTTTTGCAAATCCTTCGTGAATGGAAATGGTCATACAAGTGAAGTTAATTTTTTTGAGATGTTAATAAAATTGAAAAATTAATATGAGAGGGATTTGATAAGTCAGGTTATTTTTCCTTGCAGGAGAAAAGTTGAATATGAAAGGTCATTTTCAGTTTTAATAGTAATGCAGATGGATTGATGTGTGAGTTTGTGTGCAAATCAATGATGAAACAATTTGATAATACAAGTGAAATGGATGTGAATCAATATGCAAATTGAATACAACTTGTGATATAGATTGATTCTTATGAAGTTTGAAGACCATATGCAAAGATAAACTGAATCATGTTTTTTATTGAAGATGAAATGCAGAGGAAGACATTGAGAATGTATTGTGAATCAGGTAATTTGATTATGCAGAGATCATGAAATTGATAAGCAGATTGGATTGAGTATGATTGCAAATTCAGAGAAGACATGTTGAGTAATGGTGCAAATCAGATTGAGTGGCAATCACTTCTTGCACACTTTGCAGTTTGTTCTGTATTAGGGGTTGGTGCTCCTTGAAGTTGGTGCTCCTTGAAGTTGGTGCTTCTAAACATTGTAATCAGTGAGATTTTTGATAAAGCCAGTGAGGCAGTTTTGGAGTGGTTTTTCTACCCCTGGAGGGTTTTCCACTCATGCAAATCTTGTGTCATGATTCATGTTGATCTTCTCTCTCTGTGTGTGTTTGATTTATTCATGAGTTTTTATTCTCTTCCTTCATTCTCTGTTATGTGCACATGTGTGTAAAAAATCAATGATATCCTTCTTTCTTCATGTCTTGAAAGTTAAATTTGCAAAAGGTTAAAATTTATACAACACTGATTCACCCCCCCTCTCAATGTTGTCTTGGACTCCTACAGAGCCAAGTGGAATAAAAAGATCATTAAATGAAAGTAGTATTAAGTTGGCATAGAAAGCTGAGAGAAATGGAACAAGACATTGAAATGTTTTTATTTTCCAAGATTCATGAGAAAACCAATTGGCAAATACAAAGAAGCATGCTTCAGAAGAGATGAATAAGAGTTTCCTAGAATCTGCATGAAGTTTGCAAGATAATTCATAACAGTTGTAAGGAGAAGATATTAGTTATTCTCATGGCATTTTGGCCAAATGGTTGAGAACTATGTACTTTGCCTCTTGGAGTGAGCTAGAAAGTACAACTGCAATGTTGAGTGCAATTATCACCATGATATTTAGCCAAGTTGTTTAAAGTTTTGAACAAGTAACCTTTTCAGTTAGGTAAGAAATAAAGTTTTGGATAAGTGGAGTGAAGGGAAGAAGCTTGTAATCCAACTTTATTTCCTTTGCATTGTGATAACACCATCTTATAATATCATCTGAGTGATGAATGATAGATACTCCCAAAAATAGGAGTGGAGGTGTTATAACCTATTGATTTGCAAAATTTTTTAGTAAAATGAAAGTATTAAGGGGCTTACCTAATTGTTGTACTTGTAGCACAATTACTAACCCATTGTAAGTTTTTTGAAAACCCGAGTGCAGTGCAGCAATCTACTCCCTTGTTGGTGACTCAGTTGGTCACATAGTGCATAGTAAGTGTTCCTTTGTATTTTGACACTACTTTGGATTTTTGGAAAAAATCCCTTTTAATAATTGCAAGGAGAGCCATTATTTTATTCCTTTATTTTGGATTGGTCTAGCCACCAAATTTTGAAGATTGTTTATTTTATGACCAGTTGGTCAAAATTTGATTTATTGTTGAGAAATGAGCTCATTCTTTTGACTTATGTTTGAAAATGAAATTTCTTATACTTTGATTAGGGATTTAAATTATTGTGGTGGCTATACTAGAACATTTTTGTTGTTCACTATGTTTGTGCAATGTTCACCTCTATCATGTCCTGGATGGGCCTCTAATGGAATTTGTGTAAGGGAGTAAATTGTAGAAAATGCACTTGGTATATTCCTAACTCTACAAAATTAAGAAACCCTTTGTGTGGAAGAAAATTCTTTTTGACCATATTCAGGACATCTAGGAATAACTAAAACTCCCAATTGACGTGAGATCTCTTTATTTCTGGAAAATAATGAAGAGTAATGTTGCAAGATTGTACCATGAATATTGGAAAGTCAAGGTTGAGCATAAGCACCCAGTAGGACATCCTATGTCTCAAATTAAGGTTGTGCAATAAGTGTTTAGATTGTCTAGAGTTCCTAAGAAGATAATCTTCGTTAGAGATGCGCATATGATGCCAAGGTTTTTGCAAGTTTTGATTTTAGTGCTAGGAACTCAACTTATTATAACTTAGCTTATCACTTTGAGATAGATGGTCAGACAGAGAGGGTAACTCAAATTTTAGAAGATTTCTTACAAATGTATTGCAAAGAACATCAATATAAGTGGAAAGAGTATCCACCTATTATGGAGTTGTTTGTAACAACTTCTATGAATCTACTATCATAATAACTCCATTTGAAACATTAGACAGAAGAAGATGCCGGACTCCTATAAATTAGGTAAGCTAGAAGATAGGATTAGCATTAGTCCAGAAATGTTGTCAGAAATGGATGAACAGATCGAGATGATCAGGAAGGATTGGCAGAAGCAATTGGTAAGCAGTATACACCAAGTAAATTCTTAGTTGGAGAAAATTTTCTTTTGAGGGTCAAACCCCAGAAAAGTTTCATAAAGTATGGAATATATATTCCAAACCAATCCCTAGATATGAAGGAAATTTTAGAAGTTCTCGAAGTTATCTTTTTGGTTGATTAGAGAATAATTTTATTATCAGCTTTTTCCAAGAGGCATAATGCTTTTTATGATTATATTTGAAAAGTATATAACAAATGACAATTATATTCTTAGAATGTTTTACAAGAACAGGACCCAAGAGTGGTCATGATCAAGATTTTTAAATGTTTGAGGATCCCAAGCTCTGCTTCTGAAACAAAGAGGTTATTCATGGCAAGGTCTGGTGGGACATCGTGTAGAGGGTAATATGACATGGAAAGTTTACCATGATTTTATAGCAATGATTTTCTCAATTGTTTACGCTTTTGCAGGTTAAACAAAAATTTTATCTTATTAATGATTTGGATACATTAGATCATTGAGGATGATGAATCTTATGGGGGAGATATGTTACATCCCTAACTTTGACTATATTTTACTTTTACTTTTGAAGTAATTAGTAGATGATTATATATGATTTAAATGATTTGATGTTTAGTAAAATGTCAAGAAAAATCAATATTTTCATGAGTTATGTTTGTAATTGACATGTGTTTATATGTTGTCAAGATGTTATGATTTCATAAGGATTATGAAATGATTATTGATACACTAATCATGGGTTGGTGATTGTAAGTTGCATATAGGAAACAGGTTTCTGCCCCTTCAAGAAAGGGAGGGAGAGCATCATCGGAGAGAAGAGTATAGATACAAGGAAAAGAACAGTTTGTCACCATCTTAAGTATTGTGTTGGTACAAATTAGTGAACCTAGTTGAGTCGAGTATGTGGTACTCAACCCCCCTTTTGGTTTAAGTTTATTTCTCAACTCGACAAGTTGTCGATGTCGTTTAGAGTCTTTTAACGACAGCTTAGTCATTTATACCGTAATCAACATTGTTAACGTTGAGCATTAGTCATTTCTTGACTAACATGACTTTTCGACAAAAATGACATCCCTTGCATCGTAAACAAGAATATGTTTACGTCCGCAATGACATTGTTGGGAAAGAAAAATGAGTATGTTTCTCGATTAAGATTTTAACATCGAGATTCTTGTATGTTGTCAAATCGCCACAAATCATATTTCTCTTTTACATGAAGGGTAGAATATCTCGACCCAATCACGTATTGTGCATAAGTTTACTTGAAAATATTTTTATTAATCCTATTAATATTATTAGCTAAACTTGTTTTAGACTATTATTATATGTGAATGTTCTCGAGTTGAGAGAAGTAATTGTTAATTGGGTTTATATGATAATAACCTTGGTCATAAAAATAAACTTCCCTTCTTAACCGAATTGATAACTTTGAATGGATTTTAAAGTCGTTGATTGTTGAGAGAGTGGAGTTTAATAACCCACATTTTCCTCTCGTTGCATGCTCAACTTATGAGCATTTGGAGGCTTTTAAAGTGGAAGTATCCACAACTTGCACAAAGAAAAGAGTGTAACAACTTTGAGTGGGAAGTTACCTTTATCGACTCATGAGTGGAGTCATTATTAACGACAGGTATAAGTCATTAGGGTTTTTAAAAGTTTGTTGGTGTATTGGTAACAAAGGTTATTATGTAGAGAGTGGGAAGTGACTTAAGGGGTAGTCAAGAGACATCATGGTTGGAATTAAGAGGTAGAATTGATATAGCTATCAAAGAGATTGGATAACTATTTTGGAGAAAGAGGTCTTAATGATAGACAGTTATTTAAGAGCATTATAGTTCTCAGGAATTCAGGGGCATGCAGGATTAGTTTCTAAACTCGTCAGTTGTTTCCTATTGGCGTATTTTTTAGAACCTCTTTTGGGTACAATTGGTGGTTAGTGAAGCCTTTTTAAAAGGCTATATCATGGAAGCCATCAGGGAGTTACGCAATCTTGCGCAGTAAAAAGATTGAATATAGGACGAAGTGTGAGTTTATCTTAGAGCACAATGAGCTCGGTGTTAATTTATAGAGCTCAACAATATCACTGGAGTGGAATTAGATAAAAGAAAAATTTGCAAAGATAGAGAAAAAAAGGTAGGACCATCATATTTGTTTAGGGAGCTTGCTCAAGCACTTCATATCAATGATTTTTAAGGTATGAGTGCTATAGAAACTCTATATCTCTTCATAGAAATTCATATCTTTTATTTTCATAAAAAAATTATTCTCTTAGAAATTTATCAATAGAGCTTTCCTTTATAAAAGTGAAGTTTAGGAACAAGTTGTGTTTCTATGCTCAGTATCTTGAGCCCTCAAGAATTTAGTAGACCACTATTGTCTCGCAGCAGGAACATGAGTGTATAATAACTATTTTCTTACTAGATTGGGTGTTGAACCCTAAAGATATTTGTTGTGTAGGCCAATAGACCAGGAAAATCTTAATTTTAGTATTCCAATCTAGGAGCCTTTGCAGGCCGAAAGGCCTAGAGACTTTAGTTATCATCTATAGTATGAAAACTTAGAGTAGGTTTTAACTCAGAATATCTTAGTTTAAGAGAGAAACTAAAAAAGGTTATTTTGGGTCTTTCTAGAACCCAATGAAGACTTAGTAGTTGGAACCTGAGAGCTTAACTAGAGATGGTTGTTTAACCAAGAAGGTTTAACCTTTTTATATTTATCGTATATGGTTATAAAGTTTTGTGACATCTATTTTCTTATATCAATGTTATGGAAAAGATAATGATATCATTAGGAATTATTAAAGTATATGATATCACTTTTGTATACAACAAGGAGATAAATTGTGATGGTATTTAAAGAATAGCATGCCTAAGTTTGTAATCTATTCTAAAATGAAGAACGATGAACTCATGAAACTTAAAAGATTGAGGGTGTTGTTTTGGAATTCTCTTAAACTCAAAGCTATTTTGGTTATTAGATTGACTTTAGTCAAGAATGACTATATTATTATTATTGTACTCGTATTCTTTGAGTAATGAGGATTTGTATAGTGCCTAAGTGGATAAGAGAAACCAAGGGTACTCTACTTATAGTGTATTATTATATTTTTGTACTTGGATTCAAAGTAAATAGTGGGAACTAGGAAGATGGAAGTTGATCCCTTAATCTATGTGGAAGACAATGGTAGATACATAGTTGTAATCTTGGTTTTGGAAGAATTTAACCTCTAGTTCTCTGAATAGAGACTTTGATGAGGTGATGTTGTTACGATATTAAAAGTGACTATATTACAACTCCGATATAGATTTTCTTATGAGAAATACATTCCTTCCAGTTATATTGTATTATAAATCCATGGGAATAGGTGATCCAAGAATATGGAAACCTAGATAGCTTTGATAACATCTATCACTTATGCTATGTTATCAAGAGAGAGAGAGAGTAAACTAGGAAATGCAAGGATATAGATCTCATAGTTTTTTCTCTGTGCACTGAAGGCAAAGTTAGCCTGAAGTTGGGCATCACTGGAGTGATTTATTCTGGGTAGGACATGTTAGGAGATTCGTAACTCAATTCCACATGATTGTTGTAAACTATCATTGTTGATAAAGGTTTATGTGACATATATATACAAGGATGTTATATATATATGAGTTCATAACCTGGCTTATGTTGAAAGTCAGTAGACCTATGTAGACTAAGGGGTCAAAACTAGATTATTATCTTTTATGATTTAAACCTATTAGGGTTGAAAGATTGACTTAGATCAAAAAAATAGATGTGAAATGATAGTATTCATTTAGATAATATATGGATGAGGGTATACCTCGAATAATATGTTTATTCATGTTATGAGAAGTGTGAATTTGAGCAATGCCAAGTGGTCTAGGGAGAGTAGAGGTATTTGTTCTCATGTTTTATAATACTTATGTTATTATATTTGGAAATCAAGGATGTTTGATATTTCCATGTTTTGGGTTAGAGAAGTTAAACCTTAATATTAAGACCTGAAGGATTTAGGAAACCTATAACTCTTATGTCGGGTATGACATTGCGTATATATATTGGGTCGACAGTGAAAGGTTGAGAAAGCCATTTTGGTCGACAGTGAAAGGTCGAGAAAACATAGAGCAACACATGAAGAGTCTTAGTAGTACTTTATCAAATTTAAGTGATCCTATGATAGAGTCAAAACTTGTTATAATGCACTAATGATGTTTGTTATTTAATTCAGAGATTAGAATGACAGAATGTCATAGACCCTAGAAATTGCAAGTAATGAGGGACTCTTTAAAAGGTTAGAAATGCCTAAATCTTTATATTGCAAATATATCCTAGATTAAGGATTTGTTCTAAGTCAGATTGACTAGAATAGATTTATAGTATAGACAAGTTTGTGTCTAGAGTTACTAAATCAAATTGTAGGATGAGATAGTCTCCAAGTTGAGTTGGGGTGGGTGAACATTACAACTACATTCATTGCGAACATCTATTTATATTGAATGTTTAGCCAAAGTAATGCATATGTCTCTACACGCATTGTTGGTTCACTGTATCTAGATTGCATAACCTATTGGAATGATCATACTTAGCTAGAGGGTATCTAGGGGATTGTATGCTCGATAGTGTTATGTAGGATACAACACCAGTACTCAAATGGAAAATAACCATCAGTTACCTTATATCTATACTCTTCATGAAGAGTAGGGCCACTTCCATTTGGAAGGTGTGTGGGGGACCATCGGTCTGTGGTTGGAGGTAAAGCACTCGGATGATGCTCTCCCTCTGTAGCAGATGACTCACCGAGGCTTGTGAAATTGATATCAATATTCCTGATGCAATGTATTCCTTGTTATGGCTTATGAGAATCAAATTTATGAGGTAAAACTATTCTTTATGCCAAGTGTGGTTAGGTATTGTAAATGAAATGACAGGATGTCAAGTTTGTAAATTATAACATGTTTAATTTAGAAAGGAAATCATGATTTTGTGATGTATCTTGATTCGTTGAGATTATTTTAATTCAAAAAAAAAGTTCAATCTTTTTCACCTTATGTGTTTTTATCTCAAGGTAAAAAATTGATTTTGGTCTTGTTGAAGATTTGGTATGTTACAAAAATAGAAAGGGAGACACTGAACAAATCATAAAGGAAACTGAAAAAGTTACTCAAAAGATACTTGGTGAGGTGTGAGAAATAAAAATTATAGAATAGCCACATGTCTCACCACCACAATCACCTCATCTTGTTATGGGATCACCTCCAGAGAAAGAAGAATAGATTAAAAAAGAAAAAGACATTAGTGTTGATCCCACTCTTCAAGAGAGTCTAGAAAATGAACAGAGTGTTCTGAAAAACACTGAACGAGTGGATGACCAGGAAAATGTGCAAGACTCACAAGTTTATTCAGAGACTTTAAGGCAACATGAAGATCCTACCATAGACAAAGAAAAGAATCTAGAGAGAAGTCAAGACAGGGTAGAGGAGATTGATCAAGGTTCAACTGACTCTCTTATAGAACTACTAAACTTGCAAATTCAATTTCAACCAGTTGTAACTCCCCAATTGCTTCAAGTTCTAATAAATGAAGGGCAACTTGATCTAAAAAGCATATCTCCATTACACAAGTTGCAACTTGGAGACATATTGCATGTCTCTGCAAGGAAAGAATTTTTACAAGAAAGTCTAAAGAAATCTAGTGCAATAGAGGATGTTGTGAAGTTGGTACAAGAAGGGTTACCAGAGGTAACCATTGACCCCTCTTTGCCTCTAGAACAAAAGCTCAATTTACTAATGGATTATTTTAAGGATCATTCCTCCCTGTTAGAGAAAAAGATAGAGAAAGAGTCAGCACAAAGAATTAATGACAAAATAATGGCAGATATGGCTGATAACTATGCTAATGCACATAACAAGGTCAAAGAAAATATGAAGAAATTTAAAGCTTGTATTGAGGAGGCCACATCCTTATACCTATTATGACTAAATTGGCCAAACTCCACCAACTAGATCAAAGCTCAAATGGACTCTATTGAGTCACAGATCCCTAAGGTGGATGAAGTATATGACTTTTCAAAGAACAAGATGGGGGCAACAAGGGCACAAGTTGAAAACTTGCATGCACAACTATCCCAATTACAAGACCAAAGATAGAACATAAAGAAACAATTTGATCAGTTAAGAGAGGCAGTGAATTTTAGAATTGCCTCAATGTTCGGCTTGTTTAGAGAGGCAGAAAAGATAGATCAAAGAATGAAGACCCCAAGCAATGTAGAGGAAGCTGAGGAAATGTACATACAATGTGAGTGTTAGACTCAAATGCTTTCCTCAGAGTGTGTCATCTGGACCATAATTGTTCAACAACTCAAGGTAATTTATAAAGCCATTATCCCATCCAAGTGAGTTCTTAGAACAATTTTGATGTACATAGTGTTACGGAGATAATAAGTAGAGGGATAGTACCATTTTGGTTTTCAAGGGTACAATTTTGTAACTAAATCATATAGTCAAGGGGAGGACAATCTAGATATATTTTTGTAAGGGGGAGTACATACAGTTTTTGGATTGATAAAAAGGTTATCAATCCCTTTGTCCTTGATGTCAAAGGGGGAGAGAGTCTAAGGGGGTCATATGTTGCCATCAATGACAAAGGGGGAGATTGTTGGCCACATGTGTTGTCATTGATGTCAATACAACAGATGGAAATGTACAGACAAACCTATAGTTAGGATGGTTAAGATAGATCATTCTACGAGAAAGGAAAAATGGTCTAAGTTTGGATCACTTTTGGGCATGAACATGATGTGGAGGTAAAGAATCCTATCCTTGCATGATCTTTGCATATATAAGTTAACATATCTCATCAGTTGGGATTATTGCACTCAAGGATATGAAGTAGAAAAGTGTCTAAGGCATTTTCAGTGCAAAACCTGAGGTAGAGTCAACTTGAAGTGGTCCGCACTTCTCCGCAAAGAGAGATTTGGCCATGCAGTTATAATGATAGCTTCTGACATGAATTCAAATGATATATCCAAGGTTTCAGCCTCTCACTTACTCAGCATGAAAAATTACAAGGGTTAGTACATCGGCCATCACCTAGACAGAGTAGAGCAGTAATGGGGAGACAATGGAATGCTCTGCATTCCTTCGGAAGAGATCTGTTTGTCATGCAGCTCTAAGGAATTACTAAGATAAGTATGCTATATGCTATGATGAAGTTTCAAGTGTTTAAGTGGTCCACAAAGACATTACTCAAGAGACAGAGGTATCACACTATACTCCGGAGCTTGAATATACAAGTTAAGTTCTTCAAAAAGATGAAACATGCATAAATCTATTTTCAAAGCTTGTGTGGAGGTAGTATATGGTCTAAGACATATCAGATATGATCTGCATATAGATAATTCTCATTTTCTGATACCACATCAATATGCAAGCAAAGTTGTAAGTATAATTGTCTTCTAGAACCGAAAATACCTAAGCTATTCTTGTTCATTCCTCCAAAAACTTCAAACAGTGGTGTGTGGATCCAATGAGTAGCATCCATTGATATCTTTGATCATTTCCAGAAGTTTCTAGACCCTGCACTTCACTGCAATATCATATTCTGGTTTATGAAGCATTACATAAGGTCTGGAAGACTCTATTCTCTACAAACTGATACATTTCTTGTATTGCAAATGCATAAGTTCATATGATACTTCTCAGATAAGGTGTATGATTGTTATTAAGCTCTTGCATGATTGAATCCTTGGTCCGTATTGAGTTTTTGGCTTCTCCTCAGCAGTTGAAAGATGAACAGTTGATAGTGTTAAGGAGTATGAGTTGACTAGTTAAGTATCTAGTGCATTTGGAGGCTTCTGACTAGTTTCTCCAAGTCTGAAAGGTGTGGAAAGGTATGTCCTAATGTTCTTCATAAATCCTTGAGGTCTACAACAAGTTTGTCATCAGTTTTCTTGTGTTAAGGTCGACCAGTGACTAGCTACACGTTACATTCAATATTGTTTTGGATGTCGACCTAATCAATGTTTCAAGATCTTGTAGAGGATATATATAGAAGATATAATTCATTTGAAAGGAAATTAATGTGAATAAGAATATAGAAGAGTAGCAGAAGATATAAAATGCACAAAATTAGTTTGAAGGAAGATATTGAGCAAGAATAGAAGACTGCACCATTAGCATACAATAAATGTGTTCTCCATAGCAGTCCTTATATCTATATTATCATAATAATAGCAGTGAGTTGAGCATTCAGGGAGTAGTAGCTTCCTTGTGTTATAACCCTAAATCAAAGTTTGTAAATCAGGGAGTAGTAGCTTCCTTGGATTGAAGCCCTAAAACAATGTTGTAATATCTATTGCAATAAGTATATTATATTGTGAGCTAATCCTCACCATGGTTTTTCCCTATTTTAGGGTTTTCCAAGTAAAAATACTGGTGTTATGTGGTGACTCTTGATTTGCATGTTTTCCTTCATGTTTTCAAAGTTGTTCAGTTTTATGAGTAAATGTTTTGCTAAAGTTTTTAAGTATGCTTATTCACCCCCCTCTCAGCACCCCATTGTGTTCAATAGGAGAGAGTTGATATGTTGGGTGCTTAAAGTGACAACATAACATTACATTCAAGAGTTATATGAAAATGACCTCCAAGAGGGTCTATTTATAAGATTTGGGGATGTAGGATGGAGGGTCAAGATTGATTTAAAAGATTAACGGCTCTCATTTCTTGAGAGGAATATTAGAGGCATGAGAAGCCTCCAAGTATCTGTTGTGATGTTCACAACATGCCCCATTTTACTCCTTAGCAAAATGAGGACCCCTGCTGTGGCTTGCTCCCTTGTTTTTGTGCTCTGGGTGGTAATGGTAAAAAAGTAGCTTCATTCAGTGTGTATGTGCATCATGTCTGGTGCATCTATGATCTTGAAGTCTTAACCCAAAATTAAAAGTATGGATCTTTCCTCAAGAAGCCTGCCATGTGAAAGAGTGTAAACTTTTAGGCAGGTTTGCCTTTTGCATCACCCTGAAATTTGACCAAGTAAGAAAGTTATGACAGGTCAAAGTTCTGGTCAAACCTGGGGGGGTCATATTTCGAATATCAGTCACCTTATGTTAGATCACCCTGATCCTATTTTATCACCCGATAATCTTTTGGTCCGCAAACTTCGAACGTTAATTTTATGTGGTAACTATATCTGCCAGTCAAAACAACTTCATGTATTTTGCGGGGGTCATATTTCGAATATCACCCGATATTTCAAAGATCACCCGATCTTTCAAATATCACCTTGTCGCAAAATATCACCCCAGTGCCAATATGATGATGATGTCATCTAAACCCGATGAACAAAGGAGATCAATATGACGCTGACCTCATCATCCTTTTACCTCGTGGAGGTATGTATCCAGCAATCCCCCTTTTTTAACATGACGATGATGTCAGTTTAACGCAATATTCAAGCGAAATCACCTTCTGCTGATGTCACCTTGATCTTTCGAGAGGGAGGTCATGTTACTCGTGGGGGTCATATTTTGAACATCCCCTGATCTTAAAAACATGACCCGATATACAAAGCTCAACATGACCATGAGGTCATCTTTCCTCAGGGTGATATTCTTCAAAGTTCTTTCATCAGGGTCATATTTCTTGGACCCTGATTTTTGTCGGTATGACCGTGGTGTCATCCTCTGACATTTGTAACAAAGCTTGTCCATGATGATGACATCACCATCATATCTTGACTTAGTGAAGAAAGTGTCCAGAAATCTACATGCAGGTGGCGGAACTGAAAGGGTTATCAAAATGGATTAAATACTCATGTGCATGCAGATTCTCACGGATTCATGACCCAATATATATTGTTTGCACGTTCAAAGCATGATTTAATACAAATATTTATCCTCCTACTGGTTATTCAAGTGATGATGCTTAACTTCTATATGATGACCGCAGGTGCACAGGTAAGAAAAGGAGGTGCATCAACCAGAAAGAGGTGGTTGATGTGACATTTTGCGCTTGCTCTGACCGAGGATGATCATGCCGATGATCAGGACGACGTGCAGTCGCGATACAAAAAAGGTGGGAAAAGCAAGGTAGGGGGATTTTGAATCCATTTCAGAACCTGATGGCGTGCAAGTAGAGATGTGACAGAGCTTTAATGGCGGGGACATGCCAGGCAGCAAACTGGATCCTGAGAGATCGCAAAACATACTAGGAAGGGACAAAGCTTTCAATGCAGAGGGCATTGTAGGTGGAAACATTATTGCTTGAGCGGCGCTCGGTATGGGCATGCTACTCAAGTTTTGGCGGGATTCGTTCCCCACCGTTTGATGCTGTACTTCAAGATAGAGGCCATTGATTTGCTAGGGTTTCCTAGGCACAGTATTGAGCGGGAAAACAAAGACATATATTCAGCCCCTTCACTCTGAAAAGAGGGAGGTCAATCATATAGAAATCAGACCTGTAGCAATTTCATGTAGGAGATCAGATTGCTGAGACTAGTGAGGATTGAATTGTTGAAACATCAAGGTTCTTTCTTCAGATCACTGTATATGTACTTGTTCTTTAGCATACTAAGTGGAGATGAAGCTCCAAATTACATCTTGATTGTAAACCTTAAGTAATCTTCAAGTTGATTTCTTGATATGTAATGATGAATCATGTGTTCAACTAGAAGCGCTTTCATTCTATTGCATGTTGTTGTCAACTTTCCCCTGAAGATTTGCACTGGATCATGCGGATTTGTGGAATGTCCTAGTGAAGTATGATTCTAGTTTTCTTCTCTTCATTTCTGTATGGGAACATGTATATGGATTAGTGATCTCAGTCAAATAATTTTAGGAATTTCATTCTCTAACCCTTTTTTCTCATTTTAATTTCATAGAAATCATTTCCATAACTACTCATCATGATGAATATTAAGCAGAACAGAAAAATATGCTGACATCCCATAGATAACTAAATATCATTAGCATACTTTTGAGCTAGATGCATGTACCTTTGAAAATATCATGCCAAGAATCACAAATAAGGGTAGAACTCATTGCATATATCCACTTAGACACATCATTTGAAGGAATATATTGTGTGGAGTAACCCCCTTTGTATGAAAGCATTGTTGCAGAAGCAAAATCTACTAATCTACGTAAGGCCCCTGAATGATTAACAGCAACACACATCAACCACTAAGTAAAGTCAGCAAATTATGAACTAATCAACGGAGACTTGGGATCATAAATTCTTTGAATTCATCGTATCTTTCAAGATGAGTAAGGGTTGTTGTGTAACTTTTATTCTATGTTTTCTTGAGTAACATCACCACCAACATAAACTGGCACTAGAAGGAGGGCCAACAAGGAGACTGTAGATTCCTGCAGACATTGCTTAAACATCCTGTCAGTTTCAAAATCTTGCCATAAACCAGCCAACTTTTTTCCTTAAAAATTTTGAGAAATCCTGGCTTTCAGGCCAAATACCAAGTCCAGATCTAGTGGACTCTTTGAAGAACTACCTATCAGGGGATTTAGACCTAGAACTATGGACATTCATCAGACTCCTGATTCTTGTGCATCAGAAGCTTCACCAGAGCGTGCTCCTATAACCCCTATTGGCTTTCAAATACCTACAGGATCACCTATCACACCTCAGGTCCAACCTCCACTAGTTCTAATGTCATTCTTTTCTGCAGAGTCACCTCTAACCTTTAATGCATGCCATGCTTTGCCTAAGAATCCTGATAAAATTTGTCCTAGGTATCATCCGTATCAGGATGCAGATGATCATGTCAGAACATTCAAAGAAGCTTGTTGTAGGGCTAGGATTGAACATGGGGATGTGGTATGCCAGTTATTCCCATTTTCCTTAGGAGAAGAGGCCTATAACTGGTATATCAGTCTGGGTCAAGGTTCATTCAGTTCATGGGATGCCTTGGAAAAGGCTTTCAAGGATAGGTTCAAGGTACCTATAGATCCTTCAATGAACTATCATTTATTTGCCACCATCAAGAGATCTGAAGGAGAACCTATTGCAAACTTCAACGCTAGATTCTAGAAGATGTTGTGTAAGCTAGTTGCTCCCTATGTTGTAACAGATGAAGCTACCAGGAGCATTTATTACTCAGCTTTAGATCCCTTAACTTCCATGTTCATCAAGAGAACACATCCTGGTGTAACCACTTTAGCAGAAGCTTTTGAAGAAGCTATCAAAGTCAGTCAACAATTGGCTCCTGCTCCCACACCAAATATTACCTTCCCTACACTTCCTGGTTACCCTACATACCCTATTCACCAATAGACCAATAGAGCCATGATACCTCCAGTAGTGATGTCAGCCCCTTTGCAGATACCGCCACTCAGTACAATGCCACCACCAAATGGTAATGGCCAAATGTTGCAGTATCCAGGACAAACACAAATACCCCAGATTGTGGAACAATCCAACAATAACAATGGATCTTCCTTTTTCAAGCCCCAAACAGAGAATGTAGTGGCCAAGGTTCAAGAAGAGAAAGAAGAATTTAAAGAAATATCAGTTCAGTTAAGGAAACTTACTACTGAGGTCACCCATCTGAGGAGTCAGAACTTCTACTCTTAACCAAATCAAAATAGAGGTTATGCCAACAATAGACCTAATTATCCATATAGGGGGTACAACAATAATTACAATAACAATAATGGCAACAATAATCTTCCTAGATAGCCTAGAGTGTGGAACACTAGGCCAAACAAATGTTCCTTGCCATCACCCCTAGACAATCAGCCTCCTAGTGAACCTAAGCAAACCACTAGAATAAACCTTGCAGAGGGAAACAAAATTGTCCCTTGTGAATATGATTCTACCTTGGTGCTAGAAAGCTTCATGCATTATCCTTATTAGCAGGCAACTTCTTCTCATCAGGATTACACCTCAACATGTGAGGAATCAGCCATGGCTTTCAAATCTAACTATGTTTTTCCCTTTGAGGATGAGAATGAGCCATCGATTGAGCATGAGGAAGTTAATACTTATCAATAGCAGCCTTAGGGTAGGCATAACTACAACTTGAGGAATAACTCAAGTAGGCCTACTAGTCCTTTGACCACATCCTTGCCTCTAAACAATTTCAATACACCTCCTCATCTCAAGGCAAGTAATAACCCTGGATTCCCCAAGGTTAATGCTCAATATTTGGCACCACAGACCACAACACCAAAAGTTGCAAACCTACTTCCTGAATCTGACATGTTGATCACATATCTGACTGATGAAATGAAAAAGGTTAAAATTAGCCTGCCATTGTCAGAATTGCTTAAAACCCCTGATATTAGGAAGGCTTTCTTGAAATCATTGGGTGATCATGCTCAAAAGGAAGATAGTCACACCCTGAGTCCGTCAGGTAGTAAAGATCATGCTGCTAGAGATGTTAATGTCAAACCTAAAACCTCAGCTACTGTTCAAGCTACAAAGACTTCCCACATGACCCTGTACAAAGAAAAGAGTGAGTCACCTCCTTTCCTCCTGACCATAAGGATGTTTAGTAAAAATTTATACAATTTTTTAGTAGACTCAGGAGCATCTACCAATGTAATGCCCCTGTCCATATGCAATGCTTTAGGGTCGCATCCTGCTAAATCATTAAAGAAAGTGACGCAATTAGACAAAACAAAGGTGAGAGTTATAGGAGAACTGACTCACATTCACATGCAGCTAGCATCAGATCCCAGAATTTAGTATTACATTGATATTCAAGTAGTTGATATACCTGACACCTATGGGATGTTACTCAGCAAGGACTAGTCAAAAACCCTTAATGGATACATGTCAACTGACTTCAGTCATATGTGGTTGCCCTGGAGAGGGATACCAAATCAAATAAGGATAGATGTTGAACCCCACATGAAACACATGATCACCGAATATAACAAAACTAATGAGATCATGTATGTGGATGTGGAACCTGGAGTCTACTCCATTAGACCCCAAACTGCCAGCATAGAGGAGATCCTAATGTTTGACGTGCATGATCATGACGACGACCCTCAGGGTGATGAAGTAACTTTAGAATCTGAGTGTGACCCTGAAAATGAAGTAGAGGTAGATCGCTTCAAGAGTTTTGAGATGCATTTTCTTAAAGAGGTGCAACAATGCCACTTGTTAGATGTATCTATTCATGATATTCTAATCGATGGATGGTGCAGGTTGCATAATGAGGCACATTCTAAAAGGACTTGTGATGTCTGTTTAGACATGTTGGAGCTGGAAAGAGCATACAATGAGGTGTCTTCTTCATCATCATCAGCGGTAAGTTCTGCAGGTAGTGATGGCGAGACTGATTTTTGTTTGTTTTCTATAGGAATAGGAGAAATACTGGTATGCAACATGAGTAATGCAAAAAACAAGAAGAAAATCACACCTAGGAATGATTGTTTAGTGGAATCAGATTATGAGTTATCTGATGAGGATAGGGGCAGTAATCTGTCCAAATTCGAGGAGTTTTTATCAAAAGAGATTCAAAGAATGACACAGCAGCAAAGACCTCCTCACGATGTCTTAATTAAAGGATGGTGCAGGTTACACGAAGCACCTCATTCAGAAACTGCTTGTTCATTATGTCTACATATTTTGAAAAGGTAGACATTGCCCAGTCCAAAGGATGTTCCTTTTGATGGTAAGAGAAAAGAAGAAATATCAGCTTCCCATAAGGCTGATAAGGTGAGGTCTGAGCAAGCTGAGATGCCAAAATTAAAGTGGATATCCAGTGGTGCAGCTGCCAGAGCCAAAAGGAAGAAAGAAGCCCCAGACAAGCTTTTAGATAGAGATAAGCCATAGATCCTTAGGTTTGATGGATCCAAATCAAAATAGGGAGCTAGAGTAGGAGTGGATCTCATTGACCCATGCAAAAAATCCTACTTGGCAGCATACAGATTGCAGTTCCCATGTACAAACAATGTAACGGAGTATGAAGCTCTAATTCATGGGATACTGTTTGCACTTAGAAAGAAGGTGAAGATTTTGCATGTCTATGGAGACTTAGAATTAGTTGTGAGGCAAGTAAGAGGTATATACTCCCGCAATTACAATAAATTGTCCACTTACAGACACAGGGTATGGGACTTAATAGAAGATTTTGATGCATTCAATATCACCCATGTACCCAGAGAACAAAATCACAGGGCAAGATGCTTTGGCCCAGGCTGCTAGTACTTTAGAACCTCTGTCCATATCTGGTTTGAAAAGATTCTTAGTTGAATTAGTATCAATACCTTTTGTGCCTGACAATGTAACTAATCTCCAAGTATTTGATGATGATCAGCATATATTGGATTTTATATCCAACAGGGATGTTTTTGAAGCACAGATCATAGATGAAATGAATATAGAGGATCATGTCTAGGAAGAGGAAGAAATCCTGGAGCTGCCTAATAATAGGATTCCTAAGGGAATGATAGAACTAGAAAGAGCATTTGATCTAGACAATATGCTGAAACAGAAGGATCTTCCAGAAGCTGATGAAGAACAGTACTCACAGGTTGACATTGGACAGGGTGATAAAAAAAGAAACGTTCTGATTGGGAAGGTCTGCATAGAGGAAGAGTTAGAAGGAATAACCCAGGCTCTCAGAGATTATATCCATGTCATTGCCTAGACGTATGATGAGCTAAAAACATACGACACGTCAGTCATCACCCATACAATACCGTTGAAGCCAGATGCCAAGCCTTTTCGACAGAAGCAAAGACATGTCAATGCTTTGTTGGAGCCCATCATCTTTGAAGAAGTTAAGAGGCTGCTTGATGCCATGATCATATTTCCTGTGAGACACTCCATGTGGGTGGCAAACCTGGTCCCAGTAAGGAAGAAGAACGGTGACATCAGATTGTGCATGGACTTCAGGTACCTAAATAGAGCTTCTGAAAAGGATAATTATCCTTTACCTTCTCTGGATGAGGTCCTGCAAATGGTGAATGGTGCCAATATGATGTCCTTAGATAGTTTCTCTAGTTACAACCAGGTGATGGTGGACAAAATAAACAGACTAAAGACTGCATTCACCACAAAGTGGGGGATCTTCGCCTACAGGCGCATGTCGTTTGGGTTGATAAATGCTAGAGCTACATTTCAGCGAGTAATGGACATAGCCTTTAGAGGCTTGATTGGTAAATGCATAGTCATATACATGGATGACTTAATAGTTTTCTCTAACAATAGAGGAAACCTTGTAGAGGACCTGAGAAAGGTGCTGAAGAAGTAAGAACAGTACAGGATATCCCTGAATCCTAAGAAGTGCATATTTGGGATGACCACAGGGAAATTACTAGGCCACCTGATAACTAAAAATGGGATCATCATTGATCCTGATAGAGTGGAGTCCATCATGAAGATACAATTTCCTGGAAGCAAGACAGAGTTCAAATCTTACTTTGGTAAGATTAATTTTGTTAGGAAGTTTATCACCGGCTTTGCAGAGATTGTCAGACCCTTGAATGCCATGCTCAAGAAGGATGCTAAAATTGAGTGGACCCCTGAAGCTAGAGCAGCTTTTGAAGACATTAAGAAAGCCATCTCAAATGCTCTAGTTCTAATCAATCCAGATTATACCAAGAACTTCTGCATCTACTCATTTGCTTCAGAGCATACTTCTGTAGCAGTATTGACACGGAGAAATGAAGAAAAGGAGGAAAAGCCTATAGCTTTCATGAGCTTCCCATTCAGAGATGCAAAGCTTGGGTACATGGATGTTGAAAGACAGGCACTTGCCCTGGTTCAAGCAGTCAAGAAATCTAGGCATTACATCCTAAGAAGTAAAGTTATTGTTGTAGTACCTGATGCAACAGTAAAGATGTTATTAATGCAAAGTGAACCAGGAGAAAAGAGAGCCAAGTGGATCACTATCCTCCAAGAGTATGATATGGACATAAGACCCATGAAGTTCGTAAGAGGACAGGCATTGAGCCAAATGATATGAGATATTGATCCTAATATCCTGAGCCAGCAATATGTTGTGAATGCAAAGGAAGATGGAGAATGGTACTCAGACATCAGACACATCCTGATCACTGGAAGATGTCCCTCAAGATTGTAGCCATCACAAAGGAGAGACTTGAAGATAAGGTCACAAAAGTACATGATGAAAGGAGTCCTTTTCAAGAAAAACTATGAGGGGATATACCTAAGGTGCCTAGAAAGATCAGAAGTAGATAAGGTGCTAGCAGAGTTGCATGATAAATTTGGGACTGCACATGGATCATCCTTAGCCACCACTCATGCTATCCTCAGGGCAGGGTATTATTGGCCCACAATTTTTAGAGACACTGCTGGACACATCAAATGTTGTCATATGTGTCAGGTTACTGCAAACAGAGAAAAATATGTTGCTCAACCTTTGCAGCTAGTAGTGGAGGTGCACCTCTTTGCTCAATAGGGAATGGACTTCATAGGACCTATCAATCCTCCATCATCCTCAGGCCACAAGTATGTTTTAACTGTTACTGACTACTGTACCAGGTGGACTAAAGCTGTCAGCAGTAAGACATGTAATGCTGAGGATGTCATTAAGTATTTGGAAAGCAATATAGTGACCAGGTATGGAGTTCCATATGCTTTAATATGTGATAATGGACCTGCCTTTGCTTTAATTAAGTTATCAAGTTGGGCTTTTGATTATGGGGTCATCTTGAAATTCTCCTCCAACTACTGTCCCCAAGGGAATGGATTAGTAGAATCCACAAACAAGAACTTATTGAACATCATAAAGAAATTAATAGAAAAGAACCCAAGGGAATGGAACACTTTGTTGAAATATGCCTTGTGGGTAGATAGAACCAGGAATAAGGCTGCATTAGGAAATTCACCTTTTCACTTAGTATATGGGGTAGATCCTATCCTCCTTGTTAACTTGAAAATTCCTACACTGCAGTTTGCACAAGAATACCTGGGCATAGATAATAAACAGGAAGTTAGGTTGCTACAGTTGATGCACCTAGATGAAAAAAGAAGTGAAGTAATTAACCAATTTGCTAAACATCAAGCTGTTGTCAAGCGCTAGTTTGACAAAAGAGCCAAAATTAAGGCTTTCAGAGTCTCAGATCTAGTCCTGATGTGGGACAAAGCACATGAAAGGAAAGGTGATCATGGTGAGTTTGATAAACTCTGGATAGGTCCCTTTCAAATTTCTAAAATTTTAGGAGACAGCACCTTCAGGCTTAAGGCCTTAACCAATGAGGATGTTCCATTACTAGTTAATGGATAGTTCCTCAAACACTATTTTCAAGGCTGAAGTAGTACCATGACAGTCATGTGTATCATAGTGTACTTTTGTTGTATAGTTGTCTGTTTTGTCCTGTTGTTTTGGTTGCTTTGTTGTGTTTCCTTAGTAGGGATCTTTATTTTGTTTTAGAGTATGAAGGAGTAGACTAACAACCATTGAAAACAATAGAAAATTCAGATCATTCAGGTTAATTGTTTGAAATTTATACATAACTTGTTGTGACTGTCATGAATGTAGAAAGTCAGCTGACTTGTGAAATTTTGTATTCAATAAGAATGGGTTGAGTATTCAAGGAATGTTTCTCACAATGACACCTAAAATCCTTGGGTTTGTTAAACTTACCAGTGTAGATATTAGGTGAAAAATTAGAGGTCACCCTTGCTACCATTACAATTCTCAGCTTAATTTCAGCAAGTGACCACTCCTTGCATCATGAAGTTACAACTGTAATATCTTATGAAGTTTCTATCAAATACAAAAAATATATAAAATAATAAAATAGATTTTACTGAAAATCTAGGTTAAGCCATCTAAGTAACTCTACTGGGGCTATAGACGCTTGCTGACAGTGGGGCTCTACTTAGGAGAATTGTAACAATAACCTTGTCGGGGCTATGGACACCTGCTGGTAGCAAGGCTCTATCCGGTTGGCTATGAGGGAACATCCTCACTCACATAGGCTAATATTAGTCACTGGTTTGTTCAACCGATCTTCAAGATGAGGATAATTTATCACATGCACCCACTTAAACTGAAAGGAAGATTCATGCACCTTATTAAATATATTGAGTCTCAAGTTAAATGATGATTTGCAGAAAAGACAGTTGAAACTTATGAATTTATTTCATATAGTTTCCTCTAATGATCTTTATTTTTGATTGTTTTGTTTGGTGGCTAGTTGTTGTGATATTCACAACATGCCCCATTTTACTCCTTAGCAAAATGAGGACCCCTGATGTGGCTTGCTCCCTTGTTTTTGTGCTCTGGGCGGTAATGGTAAAAAAGTAGCTTCATTCAATGTGTATGTGCATCATGTCCGGTGCATCTATGATCTTGAAGTCCTAACCCAAAATTCAAAGTCTAGATCTTTCCTCAAGAAGCCTGCCATGTGAAAGAGTGTAAAATTTTAGGCAGGTTTGCCTTTTGCATCACCCTGAAATTTGACCAAGTAAGAAAGTTATGATAGGTCAAAGTTCTAGTCAAACCTGATTTTCTGGGGGGGGTCATATTTTGAATATCAGTCACCTTATGTTAGATCACCCCGATCCTATTTTATCACCCGATAATCTTTTGGTCCGCAAACTTCAGACATCAATTTTATGTGGTAACTGTATTTGCCAATCAAAACAACTTCATGTATTTTGCAGGGGTCATATTTCGAATATTACCTGATATTTCAAAGATCACCCGATCTTTCAAATATCACCCTGTCACAAAATATCACCCCAGTGCCAATATGATGATGATGTCATCTGAACCCGATGAACAAAGGAGATCAATATGACGCTAACATCATCATTCTTTTACCTCGCGGAGGTATGTATCCAGCGATCCCCCTTTTTTTAACAACATGACGGTGATGTCAGTTTAACACAATGTTCAAGTGAAATCACCCTTCTGCTGACGTCACCCCGATCTTTCGAGAGGGAGGTCATTTTACTCGCGGGGGTCATATTTCAAACATCCCCTGATCTTAAAAACATGAACTGATATACAAAGCTCGACATGACCATGACGTCATCTTTCCTCAGAGTGATATTCTTCAAAGTTCTTTCGTCAGGGTCATATTTCTTGGACCCCGATTTCCTTCGGTATGACCGTGGTGTCATCCTCTCACATTTGTAACGAAGCTTGTCCATGATGATGACATCACCATCATATCCTGACTTAGTGAAGAAAGTGTCCAAAAATCTACATACAGGTGGCGGAACCGAAAGGGTTATCAAAAGGGAGTAAATACTCATGTGCATGCGGATTCTTGCAGATTCATGACCCGATATATATTATTTGCATGTTCAAAGCATAATTTAATACAAATATTTATCCTCCTGCTAGTTATTCAAGTGATGACGCTTAACTTCTATATGATGACCGTAGGTGCGCAGGTAAGAAAAGGAGGTGCATCAGCCAGAAAGAGGTGGTCGATGAGACATTTTTCACTCGCTCCGACTGAGGATGGTCATGCCGATGATCAGGATGATGTGCAGTCATGATAAAAAAAAGGTGGGAAAAGCAAGGTAGGGGGATTTTAAATCCATTTCAGAACCTGATGGCATGCAGGTAGAGATGTGACGAAGCTTTAATAGCGGGGACATCCCGGGCAGCGGACTGGATCCTGAGAGATCGCAAAATGCACCGGGAAGGGACAAAGCTTTCAATGCAGAGGGGATTGCAGGTGGAAACATTATTGCTTGAGCAGCGCTCGGTATGGGCATGCTGCTCAGGCTTTGGTGGGTTTCGTTCCCCACCGTTTGATGCTGCACTTCAGGATAGAGGCCATTGATTTGCTAGGGTTTCCTAGGCACGGTATTGAGGTGGAAAATAGAGACATATATTCAACCCCTTCACTCTGAAAAGATGGAGGTCAATCATACAAAAATTGGACCTGTAGCAATTTCATGTAGGAGATCGAATAGCTGAGACTAGTGAGGATTGAATTGTTCAAACATCAAGGTTCTTTCTTCAGATCACTGTATATGTACTTGTTCTTTAGCATACTAAATGGAGATGAAGCTCCAGATTACATCTTGATTGTAAACCTTAAGTAATCTTCAAGTTGATTTCTTGATATGTAATGATGAATCCTGTGTTCAACTAGAAGCACTTTCATTCTATTGCATGTTGTTGTCAACTTTCCCCTGAAGATTTGCATTATATCATGCGGATTTGTGGAACGTCCTAGTGAAGTATGATTCTAGTTTTCTTCTCTTCATTTCTGTATGGGAACATGTATGTGGATCAGTGATCTCATTCAAGTAATTTTATGAATCTCATTCTCTAACCCTTTTTTCTCATTTTAATTTCATAGAAATCATTTCCATAACTGCCCATCATGATGAATATTAAGCAGAACAGAAAAATATGCTGGCATCCCGTAGATAACTGAATATCATTAGCATACTTTTGAGCTAGCATGTACCTTTGAAAATATGTCATGCCCACATTTCCCATGCGGTCACAACACGCAAACATGCATGTCATGTCCACATGCGACATGTGGTCATGATATAAACTGTCAAAAATTTTCCCTTACTACCCTGTAAACCCCCTCGTGCACATAATTGTGCTCGATGGTGTACACTTAAAGTATCAACAAACTGTTGATTGTGGAATAATAACCTCACGTGCGCCTTCACTATGTTAGACTTACTAGTTGCTTGATGATGTTCACTACATTTTAACATTGGTTTTAAAATTCAGCGTTTAAATTACTGGACAACTGGTTGGCCCCTAATGGGTTTTCTCAGTTTATTCGTTGTTGCCTTGCAATATTTATTACCTCCTCTTTCAAGTTGTTTTTGATTAATTTCACGTTCAATTGTTTACTTATTTATTTATTATCTTAAATTAATCTATTAAGATAATTTGTGCCCAATACCTAATAATTCATTAGGCATTTAATAACTCTGAATTTTTCATAAATATGTCTTTATATATATATATATATATATATATATGATAAATTTAATTTTTCTTTTGAAAGTGGAAACCACAACTTGTTACATCTATTACATCTAAATTTATATAAATATATATATATATATATATATATATATATATATATATAAATAATTTAATTTTTCTTTTGTAAGTGGATTCCACAAGTAATACAACTATTATTTTTAAATAAATAAATATATATATAGATATATATATAAACTTATATATATATATATACCTACATACATAAATATATATAATTGTTTAAATATTATTTAACATTAAACTCCACTCAAGCACCAAGTGCTTGTTATAAACCATGTTATAGACTTGAAGTGTGCTTACCCCTAGTTTTATTGTGTTGCAGGGTCATGGCGGCGGCGGCAGCGGAGGAAATCACAGGGAAGGCCGAACGAAGTGGCGGTGTGGAGTGGCAGACATGGAGGTGGCGATGTAGAGGTCACAGTGAGTGGCAAAGGGGAGCAGCGCTAGCGACAGAAGAGGGAGCTGGTGGCGATAATGGGTGGCACAGGCTGCGAGGGTAGTGGTCGCAGGAGATGGCACGGTAGGGTTCTGCAGGCGGGTGAGGGTTTAAAGTCACGGCGGGGGTGTGGGGAGGGGTGGAGCCCCACCCACACCACCCACACCCTTTTGTTTAAAGGATTTCAGTGGGGGTTTAAACCCCCACCATTTATCATGTAATATTCAACTGTGTAAAATAAAATCCGTGAACTCTCTCTTCTCATTCATTTGCTACTTCGTAAGTTTTAATTAATACTAATTAAATATATATATATACACGTATATATATATATATATATATGTATATATATATTTATATACAAATGTAGCAAATTTTCTCAATTTCATTTATGGATAAATAAAAATAAATATATATATACATATACAAGTGTAGCAAATTTTCTCAATTTCATTTACGGATAAATAAAAATAAATAAATATATATATATATATACATATATATATGTGTGTGTAGCAAAATTTCAAAGTTTTCCAACAAATAATTAATAATAAAATATATATATTTATATATTTAAATCATAACGAATTTTTATATTTCCTACAACATTTTAGTTTACAAATCACCAAATTCTTGAGTGAAATAGAAAGTAAATAACCATTTAAATATGTATTTTTCAACTAAATTTTAATCTATCAAGTATACATTCCATTTCAAATAAAATTAAAGATTAAGAGTAAATATAGGGAACTAATAAATCTTCCACTTCAATAACCAAATAAACAAACATGTAAATCGGTTTAGATTATTCTCCATTGTATACTTAAATCAAGTTTTAATTTATTTTCTAAAGGCAAATTTACATCTTCTATAATCTAGTAAATGTAACTTTTTCACTAAATAAAACTAGAAATAAACTTAACAACTTGTCTAGATCAAACACTTAATTTCACAACTTACAAATTGATAAACAAGAATAAACAACTGTAAGATTTCACAACACACAATCACTCTAAGGGAGGAATTACTTTCTTCTCCCAATACAATTTTTTTACAACTTTCAGAGGGAGCAATCTCTCCTCTTTAAAAGAAACTTATCCAGGAAGAAACTTAAAGAGACCAAGCTCTCATTACAAATGGGGAGATAGAACATTTTCTCTAAACAAGGAAAACTCCTCTAATCCTCTCAACATGCTCCAAGATATACCTGTATGACAACCAAGGAAAGAATACACCACACAACAAGCTCTCCTCCCTACCATAGACCCACAAGAGGGTCACCCCCGAGTTAGGGAGATCATCCACATACCTAGGGTAGAATAGACCAAAAACACTTCACAACATTAGAACAAACAACACACAACACCCATAGTTTTACTCACAACACAAAAACTTAGCTGAGGTGAGATTAAAGAGGGTAGGGAAGTAGACTCACTCAACTCCAAGGTGTCATTCTTCTCAACATTTATCACAGCTTTTCTCATGGCCTCAAGCCAACAAAATTATTCTTTTTCATGGCCTCAAACCATCCAAATAATAAAAATCACAGGGATATCCCAAATAGGCTCTCAAGCCTTATAGCCCACTAGGCTCAAAATTACCAACATGCCCTCAAGGCTTCCATATACTAAGAACAAGAATGTACCCGAGGAGGTTCACACCTTCCCTTCCCCATACATGATGAGCATTGTCTTCCAACTGGAAGAAGCTCTTTCAAACACCCAACTCAAACCCAAAATAAAAGAAATAACACATAGACAATATTACAAATCCACATTCATCAAACAAGAAAAAAACATACAAGGTGAGTAAACTGGGTCACTAACCTTTACAAGCCCTATTATGGATGTAGTTGAAGAAGAGCTCCACCCTTAGTCTCCTCCTCCAAGTTCTCCTTCTTTCCACAATAATCCAACCCCCTTACCCTCTCCCTCCTCTCCTCTTTAAAACAAATTCCCTCCAATTTCCCTTATTCCCAAGTGGCATTAAAAAACTAAACCCACTCCTTATCCATTATCTCTAGTGGACTTAAAACAATTAACCCTACTCAAGAGGTCCCCCACTATAGCCCTTTTTCCAACACATGGAGGAATAAAATATAATAAGTAAAATAGAAATAAAAAGAAAGTGGATGACACACCACCCTTTTTATGGGGAACTCCCACCAAAAGAGAGGCACAAAGAGACAAAGCACTCCATTATTGGTGGATCATGGAGTCATTCCATGACTTGGAAGTGGGCTTGAGAGTGGATTCCACTCATCCCATTATCCCCATGCTCCCAAATTCGTCACTTAACTTCACTGTGAAGTTAAAGTGACCATATGGAGGTTATCCCAAGGTTATCCTAGTCAAAAGGGTCCCTAGACCCATGGGGTATAACCCAGGGTTGATTTTAACCTAGTTAGGACTCCCAGAGTCAAGTAAAAACACAAGAAGAGGGTCTAAAAGAAATAAATTTAAACAAGGCTCATAACAACATTTCTTACAACACATATCACAATACAAGTAATTCAGAGGGTAGACCTAATTCCCTTGACCCCATGCAACATTACAACATTACAACATTTCCACCATACACAGAGTTGATCTTAGTTCCTCGTGGAACTAGATCGGCTCACAAGGGATACAACATAGGGTGTGGAATGATCTCCTGTATTTGTGGTTTCGTTAGCAATACCTGCACACTCAATCTTGAAGTTAATAACACATAAAGATATCATAGCCGAAGCAATTTAAATACAAGCATACCTAAATATTCTACCATATAATCATACTGAAATCATATTAAAGTTCCATTTCTAATATTATCCATTCATCATTCTCTTAAAAGCAACATCTAACTATCATTGCACGATTTGTTTTCTTAAAATTCAATTAGGTTTAATAAATAAAATTCCAGGATCAATAGTCCTTCAACATAAAAGTAATAGCAATAGCACTGCAAATAGTCTCATGAACAGAAGTGAAAAAGGTAGGCCTCACAAAATATCATGCCAAGAATCACAAATAAGGGTAGAACTCATTGCATATATCCACTTAGACACATCATTTGAAGGAATATATTGTGTGAAGTAACCCCCTTTGTATGAAAGTTATGATTAATGAGAGTAAAATGAAGATTAAATGTAAATCAAATGCAAAAATACATGATTATACCTTCATAAATGAACTCACAAATCCAAGAGGGAAGGAGTTGCACCCAATAGTCTCCTCCGATTTTACCCAAGACTAGTGTGTAGATGTGGATTGCTCAAGGCTTTTCAACACAAATGTAGATGAGAGACAAGTGGATTTAGATAGATTAGATGGAGATGAGGCAAAATTTTGACATTATGGTGGTATGATGAAGAGGATTGTGGAGTGATTTTGGCAGAGGTTTGATGCATCAAGAAGTCTCTCCAAAATGGCTTGGAGACGGTCTCATTTATAGATTTTCTGAAAGGAGGATGGAGGGTGAGGATTGAAAGATGAGATCAAGGGCTAGGAATAAAAGTAAATCTTTTATTCATTTTAGAAAAAGGGGTGATAAATGAGGTATGGGTGTGAAAGAATGTGAAATGAATTAAAAATTTATTTGGGGAATGGGAAATGAATTAAGAATTCATTTGGGGATAAGAGGTAATGAATGAGGATGGGTGAGGTAAGGGGTGTGTAAGAGAAGTAAATGTGATGTGTGATTTATTTCAATTTTAAATTTGGGGGATGTGGGGAAGGGTGTTAAACTAGGTTTGACCACCCAAATGAGAAGTTAGGACTAATTAAACAGAGGTTTTGCTTAATTGATCATAGGGCTAGGATGAGGTAGGCTAGGGTAGGTTAGGGTAGGTCAATTAGTAGGCTAGATCAATTAGATAACCATGATTTATCTAATTAATGAGGATTAGGGAAAACGAGAATTGAACCAAATAAATATTGTGAATATTTGTTTAATCAAATGAGGATATAGTTGTAAGGTAAAAGTGATAAATTAAATAAATTAATTGATCACAAGGGATGGACAGATGGTTAGGGAAGATACGGGAAATTGATTTGCAGAGCAAGTCAATTTTAGGTGTCTACATTTGCCCCTCTTTGAGACGGTGTTGCGGCTAAGTAACATCATTTCAAAGAAGTTAGAACATAGAGTTGGATTGGATAGAAAAAAGATTTGGCTTAGAAGGATAGAGTAAGGTTTGGGGATAATTGGTAAGGGTGATGCCCCCTCGAGAGGATAGGCAGGTTGCAAGAACATAGTTGTGCTCTCGAAATGGATGGAAGAGATTGGTTGAACTGGTTGGAGGATAAGTGGTGAGATGAAAGGATGATGATGGTGGGAGATTGATTGGTGGATGATCATTGTGTTGAAAAATGATTTAGAGCAATCCTAGGTTTGATATAGCAAAGTGGATATTTTCACCAAGGTATAGAAGACCAGGGTGATGATGTGTATCCAACATTTGCATGGACTAGACACGCAAACAAAGGGATGATCTCATGCATGCCCAAGATAGTACAACCTTGTCCTGACGAGGGAAGGGGACTTATAGCATAAGTCCCTAGTACACAAAAGGTATGATGAACCTTAGATGCATAAGGGGACCAATATGCTAGAACCGACCCTATGATCAACAAGATATGAATACTAGCTTAGAGTAATGAAACCAAGCCACAAGCATAGCATACAAAAGCAAGACCATGCCCCATTCTAGATGTTTTCGCCACATACCATGATAGAGTAAGATCAAGGTAACTTTGATGTGATCTTTGAATAGGACAAAAGATAAAAATCAAAAACAAAAAGACCAACAAACCAAATAAGTAACCATTGTCTCTCTTGCCAAGATGGATGATGATTTGATAGATTCTGCCTATTGTAGGAACAGCATATCCTAAGGCAGGAATCGATGGATGATTGGATCATGTTTTGTTGATGTTGTAAAATTGGCTCAAGATGTGATGGTGACAAGTTGTGGTTGATGTTGATTTGATAGTTGATGATTTTGATTAAGGGACAATGCTTTGATGGGTGATGCGATGCTTGGATCTAGTGCAAGCTCAGTGAGTTGGATGGGTGCATCTTATGGACCTGAGTACTGGAAACTTCCTGCATATTCCAGACTACCTACATACCCTATATCCATAGGATCAGGGCACATTAAGATGCAAGTGGTTATGATATGTAGTTCTAATTTGTGATGATGATGTGGGATGATGATAGATGTGATGATGTTGGAAGATGATGAGATGAATGATTTGAGTGTTTTTGAGGATGTTGGAAGATGATGAGATGTTGATGCAACAATGTTGATTTTGTAATGGGTGAATTATTTTTGGAATTTTTTTGTGTTTTCTATTGTTTTTGTATTTTTTTGATTTTGTGATGTTTTGGGATTTTTTGATTTTGATTTTGTGATGTTTTTGGATTTTTCGATTTTGTGATGTTTTTGGATTTTTTGATTTTGTGATATTTTTAGATTTTTTCTGATTTTATAAAAGGAATGGTTTATTATGAGATGGTTGCATTGGATTTCATGTGGATAACCTATATGCTATATACCAATGACAAGGGAACACCAAGTCTAGAGGTGAAAGTGATGGGGTTGGATAGAGGGATTGGATAGCTGATTCATGATAGATGAATGTACAAGCAATAGGGATGCATGGAAGATAGGGATGAAGGATAGGATAGGTATGCATGATATATGGATGGGGGGTTTTAGGATTTTCTCCAAGGGCTAGGTTGCAAGGAATCATATGCCCCAATGCTTAAAGAATTTTTGTATGATGGGTTCATGTTTGAATGGATGGACCTTGTAGTAGATGGATGAAGGATATGCTTACAAAGGGAGTATGCCAAGAGGTCTCCAAAGCATGTTGTTGATATTTTGCCCCTTGTCGTTATCAAGATCTACGGTGGGGGATATAGTGGATAGAATGGATGGGGAATGATAGGATAAGGATAAGATAGTGGATAAGATGTGCAAAGGATGTGGATTAAAGGTATGATTTTGCCCCCAAGTGTAGGGATACAAAAATGGATGGAGAAGGGATTACGCATGATGCCCACAACGGGTTTTCATCATCGTACTTGCCCAAGGCGCCACAAGGAGTGGTTTTCACCATTGGACGGATTCTTTACTATGTTCTTGATTTTTTTTTTTCTTTTTTGATGGAGTGGGGACTCTAGCATCTGTTTCCATAGCACAGAGGAGATGGTCCCATGTTGGATAGCATTTTGGATTATGATCGCATGGATTGTTGGCAGATAGGAGAAGATGGAATGGATAGTGGATAATGGATTATGATGTGGATTATGTGGATAATGATGTGGTTTATGCAAAAGCATGGACCATAGGAATGTGATGGGGAAGATATGTAGGATAATGAATGAAAGATGGAGAGATGGGGGTGTGTGTGAATGTTAAGTGGTGGAGGGGAATCAAGACCAATGGTTGCACACACCATGATGTATTTGGAAGCTTGTATTTTGAATGTGGAGTTGGGAGTAATGGGCATCGAGATAGAGGATTTTTGAATGGTCAATTTGGGGTTTAGGTACCCAAATGGACTTAGGAATTATGGGATTTTTAAATGGGGAGCGGGATGTTTGGGATTTTGCAGTAGATTGGGAGGTGGATGCCTCATTAGAGTTGAGTGATCTTTGTTTGGGGACCCACACCATTTTTGTTTTTACTTTTTCTTGTGATGGTGTGGGCTTTAATAGCCTTTTTGATTTTTCATTTTGATTGGAAGGGATAATATCTTTAGGCTTTTGTGCTTTATGAGTTGAGGCATTCAAATTTTTGAATCCCATGGATTTTGGGGAAGCTTCATGTTTGAAAGATGTGTTCTTTTGTTGGTCTTGATTGGGAATTTTAGTGGATTTATGGGTGGAGAAATTAAAAGTGGATTTATGGATAAATGGATGAGGAGATTTGAGGATAGGGATATTAGGAGTTGGTAGGAGTGGAGGTAAAGTGGATTTGATAGAGATATTTGGAGTTGGAAGTAGTGGAGGTAAGTTTGATGGAGGTAGATGGATGGTCACATGCTTTTGCAAATGATAGGATGATGGAGGAGGGATGGCGACATATGTTTTGGGAGTGTGATGAGATCCACCATGTTTGGGATTGGATGAATGGATTTTAGAAGGTGTGTGGGTGGTGCCAACATGTTCATTTTGTTTGTCTTGGGATGTATAGCCGAGGCCATGCGAGGATGGATGGAATGTGGTGTGGATGGGCTCCAAGATGCCTTGCTCATGAAGGCCTAAGCCTTTGCCTTGATAGTTCATGTGTTGGAGTATGCAACATGTGATGGGATGTTTAGTGCTTTGGAAACAGGACGTGAGCCCACTATTTATTGGAGAAAGATAGGTGGTAGATGGGGATTGTTCACATCCTACAAGGGGTTTACCACGGATGAAGGTGCTTTTTCCAAGTGGATAAGGGGATGGATTTTGGATGGGATTGGTAGATGGAGATGAAGGATTCATGGGGGATGGTGAAGGGGTGGTAGAAGATGGGGTGAGATCTATAAGTTGATCAATAGATGGGAGGGGATCGGGGATGGGATTAGATGGGATGGTTAGATCTTGATTAGGAGAAGGGGTTGATGTTTCAACATGCTTTGGATTTGATTCTTGACATAGCTCATGTGGTTTGATAGAAGTGGGAGTGACTTGGATAGATGTGATAGGTGCTTGGATGGATGCAATAGGTGTTTGACTTATGTGTTCTTGAACATGGCTGCATGATGGTTCTTGAGTTATGATAGGAGATTGTTCAAGAGATTTGGTGGATGTAGGATTGCATGAGGGTATTTGATTCCTTGCTAATAGCCAATGGATGGTATCCTTCATGAGTTTATGGGTTGAAGAACAATGTAATGGATGGATAATGATGGTGGATGGTGTAGGATTAGGATTGGGATTGGATAGGGGGTGATGGGATTAAGTAATTATGGTTCGTGGGTAGGTTCAAGGATAGGTGTTGGATTAGATGGTGGTGTTAGAGGGGTGGGGGATTGGGGGGATTCCTTTGCTTTGCTTTCATTTTTAGGTGATGTTCTTTGGAGGAAATCCCACAAGGATTCTTTGGATGTGATAGTGTTGGGACTTGGAAGATTTGATGGTGGATTAGATGGTGGATGGGTGATAGGGATTGGTGGATTGGGTGATACATAAGGTGATGGATTAAGGTTGATAAGGTTGGAGGGATATTGTGATGGGGGGATTGGAGGATGGGGATTAGGAGATGGGGGATTTGGTTGTTGATATGAGGTTTGGATTTCAGATATAAGGTGTGCTAGATTGGTGTTCCCTTAATCAAAGTTAGCATGACAAAGGTTAGGGGATGGATAAGGTGGAGGTATTGATTGGTTGGATAAGTATGATGGCATGGATGTGTAAGGGAATGGTGATTGATATGAGGGTAAAGGTTGATATGATGAAGGTTGGTATGATGGAAGTTGGTATGAGGTTGAAGGTTGATATGAGGTTGAAGGTTGATATGAGGTTGATGGTGTGGATATGTAGGATGTTGATTGGTATTAAGGTTGAAATAATGACGATTGATATGATGTGGATGGGGATGATGTGTAGTGTGTTTGTTGATATGATGGAGGTTTGGTAGGGGCTTGGGATTCTCCAATAATGAGGTGTGCTAAGGGTATATCTTTAATGTCATTTTTAAATTGTTCCTTAGCATTAGGATCCATGTTCGCATAGACTTTTTTACGTTTTTGTAATTGTTGTATTGCTTCATAAAGATCCATTTTGTGGGAGAGATATGAGATGATTGGGGATGATGGATGATTGTGATGTTGGGAATCAAAATTTCAAGACCTTAAGATGATTTGATTTGTTTTATTTTTTGTTGGATGGTTCTCTATGCTTTTGATAGACTAATGATCTTAAGCAAGAGGGTTGATGTGTTTGACTAAGGTCTTGATTTTTTTGATTGGGTTGATTTGGCTTTTGGATTGGGATGATAATGATGTTGAGGGATTTTGATAATGATGTGGATAGTTTTGGTTGGGCTTTTGGATGAGGGGATTGATGGAGGATGAAGGAGACTAGGTCCTTAACCAAAGTTTGATGTGCCAAGGATGATTTGTTGATTAAGGATTAGGAATTAGAATGTTTGATTGGAGTGGATAATGGAGAAGGGATGATTGATGTTGGATTTGATTTTGGATTTTGGATTTGGATGAGATGGGATTAGAATGATGTTGATGAATTGGATTAAGGGTAATGAGAGTGATTAGGATGAGATTAGATTGAATGATTTGGATGATGATGTGGATAAGATAGGTGATTAGGATGATTAGGGTAGATGAGTGATTGATTTCAATGTGTTTGAAGAATGAGGTGAATGACTTGTCTTATGTATTTGATGTTTATCTTGATTTGGCAATGTTTAATGAAATGATCACACTTGTACAAACATGAATCACTCACACAAGACACAAGCAATTTTGAATTTTGAATTTGAAGAATATGATAATGATTAGACAAGCACACATGCAAGACACATCAACATGTCATAATGTCTAGTTTGATGGGGTATGGCCATTTAGGTTTGGGCAATGTTTACACGAGGTTGACTAATGAATTGAAAGTGAAATCCTATCACACAGCCGAGAGAAGGGGGTAACCCACTCTTCATCTTCACTTCCCAAAGGTAGAAAGTTCTTTGGGGCTTAGCCAAGAGTGACAAGATTCTGATTTCAATGAGGGTGTCTTTTGATTTAGCCTCAGATGAGGTCATCCCTAGGGGTGATGAAATCCCCTAGCAGGCCTCCTAGGAAAGGGTAAACAAAAGCAAATCAAGTGAGGTGTTTTTTATCTCCAAGGTCACCTTGTGGTGTGAGGAGAGAGCATACACACACACTTGACTCACACTCGCACTTGGTTAATTGACCCTTAAGAAAATGAAATGTGAGGAAGACACATCAAACAATGGTTCTTTTTAGCCCAATTTCAAGATGTGATTAAGACACTTGTTGATTTTATGCCCAATTGCAATGATGTGTGATCAAACAATGATTCATTTATGTGCCAAATTGAAGTGTGTTGCAAACAAGATTATGATGAAAATGAGAGATAGAATGAGTGCACTAATTATTTCACTGTTCAAATTGATGTAGATGTTGATCCTGATAATTTTCTAGCCCCGAATGATCACCTGCAAGTCACAAAAGTGAAAACAGAGCAAGTAGACTAACCAAGATGATCATTATGCGAAAATTGAGAATCTGATAAAATCTAATAAAAAAATGAACTGATACAACAAAATAGATTGCATGAACAGAAAATTTAGGAAATTCTATGCGATTTGAAAAAAAAATTCACTGAAAACTGATTAAAATTGCTCAAGTTATGATGGTTTGAAGTTTTGAATCATCTTTGACTTTGACTACGAAAAAGGGCTGGAAAAAGGTATAGTCACCTGATAAAATCCTCACAACTGCATAGTTTGTCCTTCCAGCTTTTTGACAAGTGTTCGTTTGTAAAATTCCGCCACCGTATGACCAAGTTATGAGCGAGAGAAAAAAAAATGCCTCCTTTGGTATGTAGAAGGCACAAGATGGTAGCTTGATTGTCAAATAGACCGTTAGTTGTTTGAAAGTTTCTGGTCACATGTAGCGGTCCTCCTCCTGGCAGTTAAGGTTAGAGGTCAAGTTTCAGAGTAGCCCCTGGTCTACCATATGACCAGGGGCCAAGGCTGATCAAAAAAATTTAAAAAAAAAAAAGGTAAAAGGGCTAACTGCCCCCACACGGTCACTCCAGTGACTAGAACCCGCAGTCAAAGGGGGTCAAAAACCCTAATGTTTGCTGGTCTCCCCAAACAAAACCCTAGGCACTGGGCATCCACGGCCTTAAGACTTTTAGCGGTCGGTAATGTATAGTGGTCGCGAGGGATATGGAGGCGGCAGATGATATGCAGAGGCGGTGGAGGATTTGGGAACGGCTGGTGAGAGGGGTGGTGTGAGGGGGGGTTTTCCAGTGGGCGAAGCCGTGAGGAGATGGTGGTTTAGCGGTGGCGGTGGTCGGCGTTAGGGTTAGGGGAAAAGGGGGCCGAGCGGGGAGTGGTGTGAGAGGGGGGTAGGGTGGAGTGTTGTGGGGGTGGCGGGAGGGTGGAGGGTGCTGCAGGGGTGGCAGGAGGGGGTGTGGGTAGTGGAGGATCTTGGGGTTACCAGGGTTGGTAGGAAGCGGCGGCAACTAGGTGTTGGAAGCGGAGGTCGACACCGAGTTTTCACAGAGAGCGGCGGGGTGTGCTTCAACTGGTGGCGATGGGTTTTAGGGAGCGGCAATGAGGGTGTTTGGAGACGGAGGTCAGTGGTGATGGGTATGCAGGGGAATAACCTGCACAGCGGCAGAGGAGCTTATGACGGGTGGCAACAGGAGCAACTCGCCACCAAAGGTGTCGACTGGGAGGTGAAGCGGTGGCGAGATATAAAATGACCTGCAAACAAACACATTAACCCTACAAATCCAAAAATGCCTGTGACGTCAAACACCCCCTATACGAATTAGTATGGTCAGTCCGTACATTACGGACTGTACCCTAAAAAAATTTTGAAAATTTTCAAAAATTGCAGTCACGTAATATATGCAAATTTACTATCAGAAAACTCAAAAACAACGTTTTAATCGCAACGGTGAGGTTAGTTTTCACCCAGGACGCAACCTGCAACAACTCACCCCCAAAACTTGCAAAACTTGCCACAAAGAGGGTTAGAAAATGAAGATTTGGACAACAAAACCTTCAAAAAGTGACGATTAGATCCAAGGCCGGGCATGCCAATGTGATTAATGAGAACAAAATGAAGATTAAATGTAAATCAAATGCAAAAATACATGATTATACCTTCATAAATGAACTCACAAATCCAAGAGGGAAGGAGTTGCACCCAATAGTCTCCTCCGATTTTACCCAAGACTAGTGTGTAGATGTGGATTGCTCAAGGCTTTTTTAACACAAATGTAGATGAGAGACAAGTGGATTTAGATAGATTAGATGGAGATAAGGCAAGATTTTGACATTATGGTGGTATGATGAAGAGGATTGTGGAGTGATTTTGGCAAAGGTTTGATGCATCAAGAAGTCTCTCCAAAATGGCTTGGAGAGGGTCTCATTTATAGATTTTCTGAAAGGAGGATGGAGGGTGAGGATTGAAAGATGAGATCAAGGGCTAAGAATAAAAGTAAATCTTTTATTTGGAAAAAGGGGTGATAAATGAGGTATGGGTGTGAAAGAATGTGAATTAAAAATTTATTTGGGGAATGGAAAATGAATTAAGAATTCATTTGGGGATAAGAGGTAATGAATGAGGATGGCTGAGGTAAGGGGTGTGTAAGAGAAGTAAATGTGATGTGTGATTTATTTCAATTTTAAATTTGGGGGATGTGGGGAAGGGTGTTAAACTAGGTTTGACCACCCAAATGAGAAGTTAGGACTAATTAAACAGAGGTTTTGCTTAATTGATCCTAGGGCTAGGATGAGGTAGGCTAGGGTAGGTTAGGGTAGGTCAATTAGTAGGCTAGATCAATTAGATAACCATGATTTATCTAATTAATGAGGATTAGGGAAAAGGAGAATTGAACCAAATAAATATTGTGAATATTTATTTAATCAAATGAGGATATAGTTTTAAGGTAAAAGTGATAAATTAAATGAATTAATTGATCACAAGGGATAAACAGATGGTTAGGGAAGATACGGGAAATTGATTTGCAGAGCAAGTTAATTTTAGGTGTCTACAAAAGCATTGTTGTAGAAGCAGAATCTACTAATCTACATAAGGCCCCTGAATGATTAATAGCAACACACATCAACCACTGAGTAAAGTCAACAGATTATGAACTAATCAATGGAGACTTGGGATCATGAATTCTTTGAATTCATCATATCTTTCAAGATGAGTAAGGGTTGTTGTGTAACTTTTATTCTATGTTTGCTTGTGAGTAACATCACCACCAACAGTATCAAGCAATGATAGGTGGTCAAAGCAGTGCCCTTGATTCAAGGATAATCAAGGATGGGTATGGTGCCTTGGAAAGGTTAGAGGATGGAGATGAAAAAAGGGAACTTTTGGAAGGTTGTGCAAATCTTCTCCCATGCCTCCAAGTACCCCTTGAGTACCTTTGGAATAACAAGTGTACCCATGAAGACTTTACCAAATAAAACCTTGATTAATTATTTTTAAGTGTGTGCAAGTGATCAGTGAGGGTACAAATCATAATTTAGTCCTTTAATCAAAAGTGCACAAAATGCCAAATTAAATAAATATAAAAATTTATTTAATTTCTTTTGAGATGAGAAATGGACTTAGGTGCATAAATAATTATATTTATTCACCTAAGGTTGGACTATAGGAAGAGTGTTAATTAATTGAATAAATAGTCTAGACTATTCAATTAATTACAACAAATGATGAATTTATTAATTAAATATTATTGAATTAATAAATAGATGAAGTGGACAATTTTAGGTGTCTATAATTATCAATTATATTTTCAACCATGTTACAAAGTAATTGCAACAATCAATATTTGTTTGTCTTTAGCTAACTACCATCAACTATATTTTCAACCTATCAAAAATCAACTAATCAATCTACAGAGCCGCTCTACTAAGAAATCACTTAGTCGTCAATATTTAACAAATCTTTATTCTAAGGAAAAAAAACTCAACTTCAAATATGCTACTAAGGATATGGCTATCAAGATGGCCTTGGTGGAGGATTTTAGCGGTGGTTTAGGTGGTGGTATAGGTTTTGATTGTGGCCCTGGTGGTGGTGTCGGTGATGGACATAGTCTTGGTGGTGGGTTTGGAGTTGGAGTGGACTGGGTTGTGACCTAGGTGGGGTTGGATGTGATAGCAGTTGTGGGCTTGGCCGAGGAGTTGGTCAGCATGCCAAATTCAAATCTTGGCATTTATGATCTTCGAAATATGTAAATTTTTTAATGGACAATCTCATGTCCTTCTTTGTCCTCACAACAGGTAGTTCTTTGGTGAGCAAGTCAAATCCTTTATGTTTGTTGGATATGTCTGCAATGTCCTTTTGTGGATTTCTTTGGAGGGCGATTCTTTGGGATCCTCGTGCTGGTAGATAGCCACATTGGGAGCATTTTTTTATTGCTCATGTGGCCTTTTTATTTGCATATCGCTTATCAACTCACAATATTCTTTTGTACATCTATATGGACTAATGGTTTTCGCTATCATTAGCAACCATTTGTTGGCCCTTGTGCTCGTCTTTTCCTGGTTTGGGCTTCTCTCTATAGTTCTTGCCTTCTGATTTTAATGCATTTCATATGGAAGCTTCACACCTTTTTTATTTAAAAAAAGGATCATATGGCTATCAAACTCAAAATCAACTAATCAATATACAAAGACATTCTTCTAAGAAATCACTTGCTCATCAATATTTAACAAATATTTAATCTAAGGAACAAACTTAACTTCAACTATGCTAATAATATTTGTGCCTAGTAAGAATTGATAATGGATTCATTCTCATTCCTAAAAATTATGATCATCACCATAAACTTATCTAGTAAAATTGCCAATTATTTAGATTGCAATAGTTTAGCTCTAAGCTACCTTATGTCTTTGATTTCAAAGTCTAATCAAGCCAATTTTAGAATCACTTTGTCCTATCTCATCTATCAATTACAAAACAAATAACACTATTATAATACTTCAAAGGAAAGTACTTGCCACTACATGGCACTTATTTGTTATGAATCTACCTTGACCTTAATGCCCTGGGTGTTCACATGAATTTTGACATTCTTTGAATTATTTAAGTGACCTTACCTTCCTCCCATGCCTCCTTTCAAGGAATTTATGCATTTTCTTAAAAAGATCCCCACAATTTTCTAGGTGCTAGTATGCACTTTTTAAAAAAATTGAATGAAGTCAAACTTCACACCGGCACATCTTTTATGACATGATTTAGGTACAAATTAGCAAAGGCCTCTTATAATATTTTATTAAATGGTCTTTACCTCTTTCAACATGTCTATTTTCTTGTTAAAAGTTTGAAAAACATTGATATGACATGTCATAAGTGCTTACTCCTTGTCACTTTTTAATACATGCGACTAACTTAACTTGGTCTCATTCCAAAACTTAACTTGGTCCCATGCGTTCTATAATGCTACTGACGTAGAAAAGAAATATTTAATAGATCCCATTCCAAAACTTTGTTTAACTTTTATCCACAAAAAGTTATCAATTAATTAGATTTTCAGCCACTTCATTCAAACCATGGTCTAGATAATTTTTATTTTAAAACTATTATTACATGTCAAACTAATATTTTGAAAGATGGGAAATATTTAATAGATTCCATTCCAAAACTTTTATTCATCAAATTTATCAATTAATTAGATTTTTTACCACTTAATTCAAACCATGCTCTAGATAATTCTTAGTTTAAAACGTGATTCAAACTAATATTCAAGAGGTTGAAAGATAAGAAATACCTAATAGATTCCGTTTCAAAATTTTGTTTTATCCATCAAATTTATCAATTGATGGAATTTTTAATCATTTCATTTAAATAGTGTTTGCTTTTATCCATCAAATTTATCAATTGATTGAATTTTTAACCATTTCATTTTTAGCCACTTAATTCAAACCATGCTTTAGATAATTTTTATTTTTAAATAGTATTCAAACTAATATTCAAAAGATTGAAAAATAAGAAAAGAAATACTTAATAGATTCCGTATGAAAATTTTGTTCAAACTTTTATCCATCAAATTTACCAATTGTTCAAATTTGTATCCATCAAACTTTTATCTATATGTTTTTTTTAATTTGGAAAGGATTACAAAGTCAAAACAATTACACCGTCATAAAATAGAAATTTTGGAAGGGCATACGAAGTCAAATGATTATACCGTCATAAAATAGAAATTTTGAGAGCCAGAGAAACTCACTTGTAAGAGTGACTCCGATTACAACGTCATAAAATAGAAATTGGTGAGGCTACAAAAGACTGAAATTAGCAGCAGCTGCTATATATACAGACTTCCTTCACCAGCAATGTGAAGCAAAGATCTGCCTTCCCGGGTTTTCATAGTAATGGATCTCAATATGAGTGTTTCTGTAATAGGACTTACAATTTTATTGTCTACTGTGTTGTTGTCCGTTGTATTGGGATGGGCGAGAAAAAAGAATGGGAGATTGTCTTTGCCAGGACCATTTCCGCTGCCCATCATAGGAAACCTCCATCAGTTGGGAACTCTTCCTCACCGTAGTCTGCAGCGGCTGGCTCAGAAACATGGACCATTAATGTCAATGAAACTGGGTTCTGTTCCCGTCTTGGTTGTGTCTTCTTCTCAGGCGGCGAAGCAATTTCTGAAAACCCACGACTTGATTTTTGCCAACAGGCCGTCTACTGCCGCTGGAAAATACGTGTTTTACAATCGCAAGGGCCTCGCGTTTACTCCCTACGGGGCTTATTGGCGAAACGTGAGAAAAATATGCATGTTGGAGCTGCTGAGTGCCAAGAGAGTCGAGTCGTTCAAAGGCGTGCGGGAGGAAGAGGCGCGGGCGATGGTCCGTTCCATCTGGGAGAAGAGCGAGCAGGGCAGAGTGGGCGTAGATGTGAGCCACAGAATTTCCTGCTACTCCTCCGACTTGATCTGGCGAATATTGACGGGCAGGAAAAATGACGACCGCCTCTCCGGCGGCACCGTGTTTGAGGAATTGATTGGGGAGATTGGTGAGTTGATGGGAGCTTTCAATATTGGTGATTTCATTCCTTGTTTGGAGTGGCTTGACTTGCAGGGGCTGAGTCGACGTATGAAGAATGCCCACCAGCGTTTGGACGCAGTTATCGGCAAAATAATAGATGAGCATGTGGAGAGCAAGCGGAGGCGCAGAGCGGAGGAGGAGTGGGCAAAGGACATGATTGATGGGCTTGTGGATACGGACAGGGAAATCACATTAGAAGATAAGAAGGCCATCATTATTGTAAGTCACAATTTTAATTTTGTAGGGTGTGATTGGTTCCCAAATTTAAACTAATTTAAAGATAATTTATTTTAGTATGTGAATTTTTAAAATTTAGTATTGTTGAGTCCAAGGCTCCCAACACCATAAGGGATGAGGTTGAAATCGTGCCCGAAGCAAATATGGTAGAATGGATACCCCTCAATCCTTGGCTTTTAGCCGAAGAGGTTCAGCTTAAGGCCCATGCTCACGTATGGGGTAGCAAAAAAGACCTTGTGAATGACCTCCATAAAAAAAATTAGTAATTTCTTATAATTAAATAAAAGCTCTAAAATATTTATTCAAATCTACAACTTACACTATTTGGTTATTTGAGTTCCTTTATTAAATGTCTTTTATTATTGATCTCTAGATATTTACTCATGACCCCTAGACTTATCATTCACCACCGAGATCAAATGTGTCTGTACGAACTTAACATAACTTACTTCTATAGTAACAGATTTAAACTCTACACTTTTAAAGCTTAAAATTAAAATTTTATTGATTTGTGGACTTAGTATTTGTGTTTAAAGACACTCATTTTGGACTTAGTATTTGTGTTTAAAGACACTCATTCACTCATTTGAAATCATCATAGGACTATTATCTATCAGTTGTGAAGGAGCGTGCTAGGGCTATTAATAGAGCATTTATAAGACCATTCTAGTAACATTTATTAGAGCATTTAATTAGAACACATCATCCTAGGTCCATTGCTCATTTTCTTGTTCTTTTCAATCTTTTGTTTAGAGCTATTAAAACAATCCATTGCATGTTTGACTAGGAGAACATCACACTCAAAATTCAAAAAAATTTGTAAAGATGTTTTTAAACACCACCTATCTTTACGACAATTTAGACATAAAAAATGAAGAGAGTGAATTCTAACAATCCACAAGTTTAGATCCATGCTCATAGAGAACAACTCCACACTCACATATGTGATCCAAAGCCAGAAAATAATTAGCTCATAGAGAACAACTCCACACTCACATATGTGATCCAAAGCCAGAAAATAATTAGTTTGTAGAATTTGAGATCTTAGTTTCAATCAACCATAAAAATTTGGTACATTGGCAAATCATCTTCTTACATGCATCATAACATGTATCTCCATCATCAATTTTGAACTATCATAGTTAATTTATTCATTTTTTTACATTTCATTTTAATAATTTCAATTATCAATCCCAACTCATTTATTTCTAGAGGTTAATTGTGTGCTTAATTGAATGCATTTATTTAATTATTTTAGGTTAATTTTATTTTAATTTTTTTATTTTCTTAATGCTTATATTTGGTGGTTGTATGAATAGAATGATCAAAAAGTGTATTGTAGATAAAAAATAAGCACACTAGGAAATTCATAATTTAACATGTTAAGTTGTAGAAAGAAATTGTTTTATGGACATTAATATTTGTAATGCATTAAAATTGTAAAATATTAATAATGATGAGGGATTGTAATTAAGTAACTTTTCATTATGTGAAATTTATCAAAGCTCATCTAAGTTTGAGTCACTACCTTGCTACCTAATAATAACCTCTTCTCCTAAATGACAACACTAAAAATTCATGGATTGTGAAATCTTATCCTCTATTCTGTCTCATTTTTTAAAGATATATATAATATAAATATTTTGCATTCCAATTTAAATTTAACTAAAATTCTTTTAAATTTATCATTTTAAACACTTTACTTATGTCAATGTATAATTCTTTATAAGTTGAAGTGACATACTTTTAAAAAATATAAAGTGAAAGACTATAGTCTTAATCGAGAAAGTTGTGTCCCTATATTTATGGGAAGCAATATAACAAAACCTAAATCTTTGGTAGATTAAAATTGAAGAGGTTGGAACCAAAAAAACTCCTCCTTGTCCATTAAATATTTGATCTAAATCATGTAGTTTGATTAAAAGGATTGTCTTACTTGAAAAAGGTTCAAGTGTGTGTTATTAACCATATCTTTTTTACAACTTAAAATATTTTTTATGATTCCAATTTTTGAAGTGTGGTCTTAATTTAAGAGATGTAGGTACTAATTTTAATGATATATTCTAATGTAGTGGTTGCATTACTCACTATTGAATATATTTATTTATTTATCTATCTTTGTGTATATAGGATCTGTTCATCGCATCAATAGGATCATCAACAGGTACATTAGAATGGGCAATGAGTGAGTTATTGAGAAACCCACGTGTGATGAAGAAATTGCAAAAAGAAATTGATTTGGTAGTTGAAAAAGATGAGAAAATAACATATTCTCATATTGTAAGTATGGAATACATGCATTCTGTGGTGAAAGAAATCTTAAGATTATATCCAGTAGGCCCCTTGCTCATCCCCCATGAATCTACAGAAGCTTGTATTGTGGAAGGACCTCATTGCGACTGCTTGATACCAGAAAAAACAAGGCTTATTATTAATGCATGGGCAATAGGAAGAGACCCAAGTGTATGGGAAGATCCTTTTGAATTTAGGCCAGAGAGATTTATTGGTAAAAATTTTGATATAATCAAAGATCCAAAATTAAGGATGATTCCTTTTGGGGCAGGGAGGAGAGCTTGCCCTGGTGCTTCCATGGGTATTGCCAATATTGAAATTGCATTAGGAAACCTTGTTCATTGCTTTGATTGGAGAATTGAAGGAGAGTTGGACATGAAAGAATCTTTTGGAATTACCATTCATAGAAAAGTCCATTTATTTGCTATTCCAACTTGGAGATTAAGGGTGAATGCACCTTCTTTCCTCAAAATATAATTACTTAGATAAAAAAATGTTCACTCCTTTTGATCTAAAATATGTAAACCATGACATTTATAAATAAATGTTCTTCTCATTATGAGATGAATAAAACTAATATCATATATGTATTGTAATACTTACCAATTTCAAGTATATTACTTCATCTTTATACTTAGTTTACCTAATATGTTATGGTTGAAAAATTATTAACTTATCATTTTTATAAGATCTTTATATATGAAATTTGTTAGATTATTCTTTCTTGCGAGAATTTATATTTCATGTCACTATTTAGTGCGTTCATAAAGTAATGGGCGTTCATATATGTTGAAGAATATTGTAAATTAAATATAAAATTTAATTACATAATATTTTTAATTAGCATGTATAATTGCAAATTTATAAATTCTAAATATATGTTGCTTTTTCTTTGTATGTTACTTTTGACTAGTGTCCCATCCTCTATAATCTAGTATTTGTGTTCTCCCCTCATTTTAAATCATGTGAAACTTGTTTATTTAACTAGTAATGTAACTCTACTATGGAAATAAACACAAAAAATATTTACATACAATTCAACCAAGATGTAAATATTAGAATAATAGCTAGAATAAAACTAGCTATTAGATAAGAACCCATGATTTTTTTTTAATTTTTAAATTAATAGCTAAATAATAATTATATGTTTCAGATCTACCTTGTCATGATGAATCAACTTTTAAAATACATTATTTATAGATACCTAAGAATTAAATGTTTAATAATAACCCATTACTCTTGTTTTGTTTTATTTTAATAGTTTCTTTCTCTGTTATTTGAAATTTACTTTGTCTTAGGGTAAAATGGTAAATAATATATTTTATTTCAAAGACATCACAAAGAGTGAATTATGGGAGGTAGATAAAAAACACACTATATTTAGATCACATAGATCAAGAACTGACATGTATTTATAATTAGGGTTAAACCTCAAAGTCATTCTCATAGCACTATAGCAAAAAAATAGTAATATTATATAACTACATTCAGACCATGGTAAAAGTAAAAGTAAAAGTTAAAAAAAATAAATGTATTATAGATGTACCATTATTGGTTGTAAGGGGTAAGGGATTAGATAAAAAGAGGCCTAATGAATCACAAGAATTTGATTAAAAAAACCTATATTACTTTAAAATATTAAAATATAAAGACAATGGAGATAAGAAAAACTATAAGGGGCAATTAAAATTTTAAGAAGAACATTTATTCGAGACAAGGATGAACTTTTATATTAGAGAAAGTATTAACTATAACTCACCCATTGGGAGCTGAAATGTTTTTAGTTTGAACCATTTCATTTCTTGTAGAAAAAATAATGAGTGTAAAAGCAAGTTTTCATAACAAAACAATTTGTATACAAAGACAAGGCACAAATGAATTGATGTCTGGACAAGTATAAAAATTAATCTCTAAAGAATTACTTTGTTTTTTCCTAACCTTCCACACCCATACTTATGATGTTCACCATGTTAGCTAATTTATTGAAAAGAATTTCATGAACATGCTAATGGTGATATCATTTTGATAGTTTATGCAAAGGAGGTCTTTACCCAAACCTTTTCAAAATTGTACAATTTAGATGGTAGAAAAAGTACATATATAGAAAGTAAACCAATGAAAATAATAATAAAGATAGTGTAACAAGAAAAGAAAAAGTAAAATGCACTTAAACTCATGAATTATCAAAATCTTATTTAAATATTCTTTGATATCAAATTCATAATAATGTTACAAAGCATTTACAATTTATATATATATATCCTTTAATTGTTATTCTAAATCTTCATCTATCTTTGTTAGTGTAACACCCTAATAAGAGGTACCCATTATGTGTAACTATTTAGGTCATCTAAGGATAATTCCAATATCATTTGACAATATTTTTGTTGCCATTAAATTTATAATTAGTTTGTATTCAGGAAATGTTATGGACTTCAGTATAATTTTGTGTACTCTCATTCTAATGACTATTGTGATGGGAATGAGCCTAATCAATTAATTGTGAATTATGATAAAAATCCAATCTTAAGTTAATCACAAGTATTTAATGGGTATGTTTGATATTATCTATCCACACATGATGATGATAAGGATGTTAATCTTGGGATAGTAATTTAAATATTTTAATATTTTACACAAGGTTTTATTGTCCTATTTAAGTTATGTGTAGACCATAGGTACTTAAGGGTCTAAAACAAAGTTAAAGAGGGTGCCAATTTCCATGGGATCATAACTAATTCATCCTAGCATTTAAGGTAGTTCAAGTTTTAGTGGTGACATGTGGAGATTAAATGACGATTATATGAAAGTATTCAAATTAGAAGTAGATCAATATAAAAGGGAGATCACTTAAAAAAAAAGGTAAGTGCATAAACATGGGCTAAAAAATTTAGCCAAAATGTATTTTCAAAATAAAATTATTGCAATCACACTAGCAATAACAAGTTATGGTTTGTATGTATCCAAGCCATAATATGTTTACATTATAACATGAACTTGAATTATGTTTTGTGTGTAATCAAACCATAACACAATCACATTATAACATGAGTGTGTGATTATAATGTAAAATAAAATTAGGGAATAGGGTAAAGAGGCCTCATTTTCATTTCCCCCAAAGTGCAACTAGCTAGAAAATGTGCCCATGCTTTGCTAAATTCTCCTTCCTTGATCTTGTTGATTTATGAATTGACATACCAATTCACCAATCAATCATGCAAGGGATAGAAGAGGTAAATTCCAATATTTTTCTTATAAATTATTTGTATTTAACTTCATTTTTCCATGATTTTTTTATTGTTTCTTGATACTTTTTATTTATCAGTCCAACTACTCATAGCTCTCAACTACTACAAAGTTAAAAACATGAAAAATCCCTCCAAACCATGATGAAAACCCTTAAAGAAACTATCAAAAAATAATTCAATATCCTCCTACTCTTCCTATTAATCCTCTAGAAACACAATAAATTTGATAGGAAAACTTGTAGAAATGATGCAAGAGCATCCGGGTGCATGAGCAATCCTCATCAACCAAAAAATATTTCTTTGCATTCTTTCTTGTTTGTTTTCCTTCTTGCTTTTCTATAGGAGTTGATGATCAAGTATTCTAAAAAATCCCAGTTGGTTCATGTCCTTGAGCGATGACTTCATCTTGTTAAGGAGCCAAATGGGTTTCTACATTTCAAGTTTGGTGAGATTCTGAGCAAAATTGAGCAAGTTATGCTTAGGAGGAACTTAGAGCGTCAACAAGATATACAGAACTTTCCCTACCATCAAGATATATGAAGATGACCCCTGAAATCCCAAAATATGTAGATGACCCCTGAAATCCTACAATATCCTAATGGGTCACGTTTTTCCGTTGCACCACCTAAAAGAGCCCAAAAAGTGATAAAAACGGTTTTAACCGCCTATGCGACCAATCTAGATAGCTAGAAGAGGATGACATGTGTCCCTTCACGTGAGGATGTGTGGTGGCTGCCTCTTTTGCCTTTAAAAGTGAAATTTCATGATTTTTGGGGCAATCTTCTCCATAATGAGTTTTTGGCTTCTGTTGTAGCTTCTTCTACATATTTCAAATTTGAAGGCAGATTGTTTTGGGTTTTCATATGAAGGCTAGGATAGTCTGGCCTAAGCATTGGAATGATTGTAAGACTTAGGCTAGGGCATGTGTGAAGACCATTGTACTCCTATTGTAATGTATTGATCCCAAGCAAATAAAGGACATTTTTGTTCAACACTATTTTTTTGTTTTGGTTGTCTAGCTCAATAGCTTGTCAAAGCCCCTGAAGCTTGATCTGCATCAAGTGGTATTAGAGCATAGGTTTGGAATTCCTTGAGAATGTGGAGGTGTTGTGCAAGAGGCCTCGAGGAGATTGTCTTAAGAAGAGTGAAGAGGAAAAGTTGCAACTACAGAGGGTCTACAGACATGGCACACCGAGCAAAAGGTCGAAGAGGAGTTGCTCCAAGAGATGGAGATGCAGCATTGGTAGAGATGCTGAGAGGCATCATAGCTAGGCTGGATGCAATGGAAATAACACAATGTGGAGGAGTACTTGTAGAGGATGTGAGTGATAATGAGGAAGAATTTAGTGAAAAAGAAGTAGAAGAAGGAGGGGATGAACATGAGAGAAGGTTTATGAGTGCACAATGACAAAGATTATCAGTAAACCTCATGTAGAACTACCCAATTACAGTGGTAGTATGAATCCAGAGGAGTTGATAGATTAGATGTTAGCGGTAGATAAGTATTTTGAGCTAGAATCCATTTAAGACCCTAAGAGGGTAAAACTTGTCGCTACAAAGATGAAAGGACATGCATCTATGTGGTGGGATCATGTGTAGGTTGAAATACATAGAAAAGAAAAGGAAAAGATTAAAACCTAGAAGAGGATGATAACTATGTTAAAGGCAAAGTTTTTACCAGCAAATCATTGGATCACCATGTTCAAGAAGCTGTAGAAATTCAAGAAGAGGGGAAAATGTGTGCAAGTCTACGTAGAGGAGTTTTATAGATTGAACATTTGAACCCTAATTGAAGACTATGTTGAGAAGGTCTCTAGGTATGTAAATGGTTTGCATTACTCTATCCAAGATGAAATTAGCATGGTCAAAATTAATAGTGTGGAAGAGGCCTATCAATTTGAATTGAAGGTAGAGGAAAAGATCTCTAGAAAGCATAATAGTTCAAGGGGAAAAGATAAATGCTCAAGAGGGAGATGGTAATCAAATCATGGTCATGGTTCTAGGATAAGCCAGGAGAAGAAAGTTCTTCTCAGACTAGTACCCAAGGAGGTAGAGGAAGGGGTGATTACTCCCAAGCTAGAGGAAATTCTAGAAGAGGAAGAGAATTTCGTGGAACATGTTTCTAGTGTGGATAGGTTGGACATAGGGCATTTGAATGTCCTCAAGTACAATAGAGAAGTGGCAAAGGAAAAGAGACTAGAGTCCATATAGCACAAGTTGAGGAGGAGAGTGTGGCAAGTGTAGCCTCACCAAAATTTGGAAAAGAACCCGAGGATGGAGAATCCTTGATGTTGAGGAAAGTTCTTCTAACACTAGAGAAGGTACAAGAGGAACTAGAACAATGAAGAAATCTATTTAGGACTCGATGTAAGTCTGGAGGAAAATGTTCCAAGGTCATTATGGACAATGGCAGCACTGACAACTTAGTGTCAGAAGATATGGTGGAGAAGCTAAAATAAAAGAGGTTGAAGCACCCAACTCCTTACAAGGTTTCCTGGTTGCAAAAGGGACATCAGTTATTGGTGAGTGAACAATGCCTTGTTAAATTTCATATCGAGAATTAGAAAGATGAGATAATGTGTGATTTTATGCCAATGGATTCTTTCCACATTCTAATAGGTAGACCTTGTCAATATGATAGGTAGGCCATTCGTGATGGTAAGAGTAATTGTATTAAAATCAAGAAGGATGGGGTTGAGTATGTGTTGAATCCTTTGAAGAATAAGGATGAGGAGGTTGAGAAAATTAATAGGGTTTGTCTAGTGAATGGAAAATAACTCCTAAAGAAAATAAAAAAGGAGAAGGTATGTTATGCCTTCCTACCTCAGGTTGCAAAAATTATGACAATAGAGAAAGGGGCAGAAATTCCCACAGAAGTCCAAGAAATTCTAGATGAATTCAACAACATTCTAATGAAGGACTTATCTGATGGATTACCTCCAACTAGAAGCATAAGTCACTGCATGGACTCGATATTAGGTGCAAGGCTACCAAATAAGGCACCATATAGAATGACACCCATGGAAATTTAAGAGGTGAATAGACAAGTGCAATAGCTATTGGATAAGGGGATGATTAGAAAGAGCCTCAGTTAGTGTGTTGTACCTTACTGGCACCTAAGAAAGATGGGAAATGGAAAATGTGCACCAATTCAAGGGCTATAAATAAGATAATCATTAAGTATAGGTTTCCATTGCCTCATATGGATGACTTGATGGACTGTTTGAGTGGAGAAAAGTACTTCAGAAAGATTGATTTGAAAAGCGCATACCACCAAACTAGAATTAGAGAAGGTGATGAATGGAGGGCAGCATCCAAGACGAAGGATGGGTTGTATGAGTGGCTTGTGATGCCATTTGGGTTGACAAATGCACCCAGCACCTTTATGAGACTAATGAATGAGGTAATGAAACCTTTCCTTGGTAAATTTATTATTGTTTATTTGGATGACATTTTGGTTTTTAGTAAAATAAAAGAGGAATGCATGTTGCACCTTAAGGCAGTTTTGCAGAGGTTGAAAGAAGAAAATTTGCTTGTAAACTTGGATAAATACAATTTTATGTAGAAGAGACTAGTATATTTGGGTTTTGTAGTGTATGAAGAAGGGTTGAAGATGGATCCTGAGAAGGTTAAGGCAATAATGGATTGGCCTTCACCTAGAAACATGTTTGAGGCTAAAAGTTTTCATGGATTAGTGAGCTTCTATAGGAAGTTCATCAGAAATTTTAGTGGAATATGTGCACCAATCACTGATACAATGAAGGGTGTTAGAAAAGAGTTTTAGTGGACAGCTACAGCAGAAAAGATGTTTCATTTGTTGAAGAAGAAAGTGATAGAATAGCTAGAGTTGGCATATCTAGACTTTGACAAAGTGTTTCAAGTTGATTATGATGCCAGTGGTAGTGCAATTGGGGGAGTGTTAAGTTGAGAAGTTAGACCCATTGCCTACTTCAGTGAGAAACTAAATGAAGAAAAGAGGAAATACTCAGTTTATAACCAAGAATTCTATGCTATAGTGCAACCCTTAAAAAAGTGGAGGCATGACTTGTTGTCAAATGAGTTTGTATTGTACACAAACCACCATACCTTATAGTACATCAACAATCAAGGTAAGTTAAACAAGAGGCATATGAACTGGGTGGAGTTTCTGCAAAGTTATTCTTTTGTCTTGAAATATAGGAGTGGTAAGTCAAGTAGGGTAGCAGATGCACTTAACAGAAGATGTTTGTTGATGAATGAGTTAAGGGTCAGTATTGTTGGCTTTGAGGCAATGAAGGAGTTGTATCTTGATGATCCTAATTTTAAGGAAGCATGGACAACTAATAAAAGTCCAATGGAGGGAGATAGGACTCCATGGTTGGAATATTTCATTCAATATGGCTTGTTGTTCAATGGATAGAAATTGTGTATACCTAGAGGTTCAATGAGAGAGAATCTAATAAGGGAAAATCATAGTGGAGGCTTAAGTGGACATTTTGGAATAGATAAGACATTGGCATAGCTGAATGAAGGTTATTTTTGGCCTGGAATGAGTGTAAATGTGAAGAGATTGATACAAGGTTGTAGAATTTGTTAGCATGCCAAAGGAGCAAGACAAAACATAGGACTATATCAACCATCGCCTATACCACAGAGACCGTGGGAGCACTTAAGTATCAATTTTGTTTTTGCACTACCTCAAACACAAAGAGGTAATGACTCAATTTTTGTTGTAGTGGACATATTTTAAAAGATAGTTCATTTCATATCGTGTTATTTGAAAACTAGTGATGCACGAGAACACACGGGTGCATAGGCAATTAGCACCACCCAAAAAGATTTTTAGTTGTTTTCAATTTTGATTTTCTTATGTTTTATTTGGCATCTCTCATCTTTGGAGTGTAGTGATAATGTCTTCAGTTGGTGTGGGCTAAATGGGATGCACTGAGTTAAATTCAGATAGTACACAAAAGGCTACATGGACTTCCAAAGATTGCTTATCTATAACTATGCAACTTGATGGGTAGTTGAGGTGATTAAATACGATTTTGATAGATATTTGTATATTAAAAAATTTGGATTTGCAAATGGAAATGATTCAAACAATGAAATGCAATAACCTAAACCCAAATAATTCAATACCTCGAAGATGCAAGATGAGCTTGATTGATTGATCGCTTTCTTGTGTTGGTTGCTCGATTCTGCAGAATAACGTTGATAAGGATGCAAGCTAGATGGATTGAAGATGATGGATAATGGCTTGAGATAAAAATTTAGCAGAGTGAGGTTGCATGAAGAAGAATCATCCCTTCTTTTCTCTAATGTCCCAAATGGCTCAAAAGAGGCTTGCTTTATAGGATGGGCTTGGTTCAAATGGATGGCTAGGATCAATTAGGGCTTTAGATGAAATGGATGGATAGGATTAAGTTAGGTTTCCTTACACATCAAGAAATTGTAGTCATGTGACATGTGGCAAGGGAAGATAAGGCTTAGGTGTGCTTGTGTAGATAAATACTAAAATTAGGTCCCATTAGTTGTGCATGTGAAAGATAAAAGTTGTAACACATGATTGACTAGACAAGTGTTAGAATGTGATAAAAGATGAGGACTTAATTCAAATAAAATATTTGAATTAGTTGTGATATGAGTTGGATATTAATTAAATAAATAAAATTTATCTAATTAATTGGAAAGATGATTAGGATGGGATAAGATATGATGTGGAAATTAATTAAATAAATAAAATTTATTTAATTAATTGGGATGAGGATAAGATAAATGGGATTATGCATGTGAAATTAATTAAATAAATAAAATTTATTTAATTAATTGGCTAAGTAGGATGAGGATGGGATTGAATGGGATTTTAATTAAATAAATAAAATTTATTTAATTAATTGGCTAATGGATAAATGGGATTAAGAGTGGGATTTAGGACAAAATGCTACATGATGTTTAGGATAATGTTATTGTAGTCATGTGACATGTGGCAAGGGAAGATAAGGCCTAGGTGTGCTTGTGTAGATAAATACTAAAATTAGGTCCCATTAGTTGTGCATGTGAAAGATAAAAGTTGTAACACATGATTGACTGGACAAGTGTTGGAATGTGATAAAAGATGAGGACTTAATTCAAATAAAATATTTGAATTAGTTGTGATATGAGTTGGATATTAATTAAATAAATAAAATTTATCTAATTAATTGGAAAGATGATTAGGATGGGATAAGATATGATGTAGAAATTAATTAAATAAATAAAATTTATTTAATTAATTGGGATGAGGATAAGATAAATGGAATTATGCATGTGAAATTAATTAAATAAATAAAATTTATTTAATTAATTGGCTAAGTAGGATGAGGATGGGATTGAATGGGATTTTAATTAAATAAATAAAATTTATTTAATTAATTGGCTAGTGGATAAATGGGATTAAGAGTGGGATTTAGGACAAAATGCTACATGATGTTTAGGATAATGTTTTAACAAGGTGTTGTAGGACATGGACAAAGTTGGGACAAATTTGTGTGTCTACAATATTTAACCTCCAATTGAATTCCTTACTAAGTGATCATATCTTGATGTGTGGGGGGCATGGTTGGGAGCTGTAAATTCCCTCATTTTATTTGAAATTCATTATATATTTGAAGTAGCATCAAGAGGCATCGCCTCATGTGCAAAAAGGGAGGAATTTCTTTTTAGTCTTCAATAAGAAATAAGAAGAATTTTAAATGCCTTGTTTTGGAAGATTTTCCACACCTTTTCAAAGGCTAAAGACCTGATGAAGACATACCGATTTAGTGAAAAAAGACTACAATTTCAATATGAGAAATGGAGCACATTATTTTGATTTGGCAATTGGTAAAAAGTTGGCCACTGGTAAGTGAAACTTTAATTATATTTTTAAAACAGTCAGAAAAGAAGTTCATTTTGAAAGTTTGTTTCATCTTCTACGGGGAATCTATTTTTCAATATATAAAAACAAATCACCATATTGGCGCAGGGCTGTGACGGGATTAGAATATGGAGAAGAAAATCTAAAAGAGAAGGTAGAGGGGTGGCCTAAGGAGAAGAATAGCAGTTCGTTGCCAAGAAAGAACCAGAGATGAGATAAAATAAAAGTAGATAGTTATGAATAAAAGGGGGGAGTTAAGAAGAGTTTGCTGCCAAGAAAATAAGGGAATGGAGAGAATCTGAAGAGGGGAAATGAAGTCCATGTGAGTCTGGTAAAATAGAGACAATGCTATGTGTAGCCGGAGAGAAAAAGAGTTTGAATGTGAATATTTAGATTGAGAGGAGATAGAGACCATTTTTGTAATGATTCCACTTAATTGTTATGAATTGAATTAGTTTTATTTCAGTTATGTGTTGTTGATGTTTTAAGTTGTGGGAAAAGATTTGCTTGTTGTGTTTCGTATCTGTGAATGTTGTTGTAGCAGAGAAAGTGTTTGTATTTCCTCTTGCATCAATTGGTATACGAGCTAATTATCCTAAGTGTGGAGAGTATCCACCAGGATCTATGGGAGTGAGTAAAAGTTGAGGAGTGCTCAAGAGGATTGTTGTGGGTGTGTGTGGAGTCCCAAACAATTGAGAGCTAAAGTCATTGATTGATAGAGATCCTGCCACAAAGAGGAAGACCCAGAATAGAGGCAATGTCAGAACGGTTCTGAGACATGATAATGGAAGATATCAGAAATGAAGTGAGACTGGCTACTGGTAACAATAGAGATGCTAAGAATGAAGAAGAATTTAAAGAGGAAGAACAGGGAAGGGAAGAAGAAGGAGAAGAACGACCAGAGGATGCCAGAGAAGAGAGATTTTTGAGAGCTCTTTCAAGAATAACAAAGAGCAATAAAATAGATGTGCCAAATTTCTCTGGAACATTAAATCTAGAAGAGTTAATTGATTGGATTGGAGAACTGGAGTAGTACCTCGAAATGGAGGACATAAAAGCCCCGTAGTGGGTGAAGATAGCCCAAATTAAATTGAAAGGGCATGTTGCACTATGGTGGAAAGGGTTGCGGAGAGAATGAGAAATGGATGGAGATCCCCAAATAACAATATGGAATCAGATGGTGATGAGATTGAAGAAAAATTTTATTCCTAGGGATTATGAGATGGAGTTATTCAAGAAACTGTAGAATCTAAAGCAAAAGGATATGACTGTAAAGGACCACATGGAGGAGTTTTATATGTTGACCATTCAATTTGGAAGGCATGAAATTGATAGAGAGAAGGTAGCCAGGTATGTGAATGGCTTGTGGTTTAAAATTCAAGATGAGATGAGTATGCTGAAAATTACCACAATTAAGGAAGCATACTAATATGTGTTTAAGGTAGAAGAGAAATTGGTAAGGAGACAAATGAGAAGTTCCAAAGGCCAGGGAAGATTTGCAACTAACAAGGGACAAGCGAGCAGCAGTAAAGGGAAGCAGATTGAAGAATAATTCAAGCCCAATAAAGAGGTGGGCCAAAACACCAAGGAAAAGGAGGTTTCAGCTAGAGGACGTGGTAGCAATAGCAAAGGGTTCCCATTCTAATGTTACCAATGTGGAGAAGTTGGTCATCGTGCCTTTGAGTGTCATCAAATACAAGGGGGCAGCAAGAAGAGTGCAACAAGAAATCACTTGGCACAAGAAGATGAGGAATGTGATGCATCGCTGAAAGGTGAAGATCTAGAAGCAGGCAAATCACTCATGATAAGGAGAGTGTTGGTGAATCCAAAGGCGGATGAGGAGAAGCCATCCCAAAGAAGGAATCTTTTCTGAACTATGTGCAAGGCTAGAGGTAAGTGCTACAAGGTTATAGTAGATAGTTGTAGTACAGATAACTTAGTTTTAAAAGAGATGGTAGAAAAGTTAAATTTGAAAAGCTTGAGTAAGCATCCTAGTCTGTACAAGGTTTCTTGGTTGCAGAAGGAGCATGAGATAACTGTGAGTGATCAATGTCTAGTTAATTTTTAGATTGGCTCTTATAGAGATGAGGTGTTGTGTGATGTGATGCCTACGACTGTGTGTCATGTGTTATTAGGTAGGCCATGGCAGTTCGACAGGAAAGCCATCTATGATGGTAGGAAGAATGTGTATACCATTTGGAAAGATGGGCAAAAGTTTGTGTTGAATTCTCTAAAGGAGAAGAAGAAATGGATGAAAGATTCTAGCGCTATTATTTGTTATAGTGCAGAGAAGCAACAACTAGAGGAAAAGGAATAGGCTAAGTACAGTGAGTTGAATCCATTCAAAGGACATATTTCCAGAGTGAAGAGCAAATTAGAGTCTGATTTACCACAGCAGTGCAATAAGGGAGTGAAAGACAATAGTTTAAAAGGGTGTGGTGGTCACATACGTGAACCTATGATAAGGAGTTATCTGGAAAAATGGGGTGACACCAATGGTGGTGGCTTGGGTGTTGAGGTTGAGAAGAATAGCAAAAGAGGAAAGGCTCCAATAGAAAAGGAGCAATTGTGGACTAAAAACAAACATGGGATTACCGTCCCATGCACCTATCAATGTTCCTGAGTTTATCAACTCAAGGAACATTTCTCTTACCCAGTGTGTCTGGTGCAGGAGCACACAGGTGCATAGGCAATCAGCACCACCCAAAAATATTTTCAATTATTTTCAGTTTTGATTTGTTTATGTTTTGTTTTGGCATCTCTCAACCTTGGAGTGCAGTGATAATGTCTTCAGTTGGTGTGGGCTAAATGGGATGCACTGAGTTAAATCCAGACTAGTATACAAAAGGCTACATGGACTTCCACAGATTGCTAATCTATAACTATGCAACTTGATGGTTAGCTGAGGTGATTAAATATATTTTTGACAAATATTTAACCTTCAAATGAATTCCTTACTAAGTGATCATATCTTGTTGTGTGGGGGCCACGATTGGGAGTTGTAAATTCCCTCATTTTATTTAAAATTCATTATATATTTGAAGTAGCATCAAGAGGCATCGCCTCATGTGCAAAAAGGGAGGAATTTCTTTTCAATCTTCAATAAGAAATAAGAAGAATTTTAAATGCCTTGTTTTGGAAGATTTTCCATGCCTTTTCAAAGGCTAAAAACCTGATGAAGACATACCGATTTAGGGAAAAAAGATTGCAATTTCAATATGGGAAATGGAATGCATTATTTTGATTTGGCAATTGGTATAAAGTTGGTTGCTGGTAAGTGAAATGTTAATTATATTTTTAAAACAATCAGAAAAGAAGTTCATTTTGAAAGTTTATTTCATCTTCTATGGGGAATCTATTTTTCAATATATAAAAACAAATCAGCATATTGGCACGGGGCTGTGAGGGAATTAGAACGTGGAGAAGAAAATCTAAAAGAGAAGGTAGAGAGGTAGCCTAAGGAGAAGAATAGTAGTTCGTTGCCAAGAAAGAACCAGAGATGAGATAAAACAAAAGTAGATAGTTATGAATAAAAGGGACGAGTTAAGAAGAGTTTGTTGCCAAGAAAATAAGGGAATGGAGAGAAGCTAAAGAGGGGAAATGAAATCCATGTGAGTCTGGTAAAATAGAGACAATGCTGTGTGTAGCCAGAGAGAAAAAGAGTTTGAATGTGAATGTTCAGATTGAGAGGAGATAGAGACCATTTTTGTAATGATTCCACTTAATTGTTATGAGTTGAATTAGTTTTATTTCAGTTATGTGTTGTTGATGTTTTAATTTGTGGGAAAAGATTTGCTTGTTGTGTTTCGTATCTGTGAATATTGTTGTAGCAGAGCAAGTGTTTGTATTTCCTCTTGCATCAATCCCACATAGCTGCATTATTTTTCAAAGAGGTAGTCAGGCTGCATGGACTACCTAAGAGCATATTTTTACATAGGGACACCACATTTGTTGGCCATTTTTGGCGTACATTATGGAAAAAGATGGGCACTTAATTAGGATTTAGTTCATCCTATCATCCCCAGACTAATGGAAAGATCAAGTTTATGAATAGATGTTTGAGAAACTTATTAAGATGTTTGGTGGGAGACAAACCGCATCAATGGGATCTTATCAAGTGGCACAAGCATAATTTGCTTACAATAATTCAGTGAACAAAAGTGTAGGAAATGGCCCGTTCCAAAAAGTTTATGGGTACAACCCACGATGTGTTGATTGTTGGTGTGAATAGGGGTTTTTCCTAACTAGTTTAGGTAATTTCCTATTGTGTGGATAATTCATATTATTTAACTATTATTAGTTAAATAATATTCACACATCACACAATTCACATGTTAAGTTGACTTAGTGAGTCTTCTAAATGTTTCTAGTTGTTGATAGTGTTAGAATCTGAAAAGATTAATAACCCAGAAAACTAGTGCAAAGAATAGATATTAAAACTATGAATGCAAATGATACAAAATCAAAATAGCAACACAGAGTTAGTCTCCAAGAGAGTAATGCAAATGCTAGAAGCAAAATAGCATTAAGAGGATGCAAAAGTAAAAGATGCCAAATACAAGCCAGGTAGCATGCTTATATAGACTAGGAAGAGAGAGGAGGTGGCAACACCGACCAATGAGGAGCAACCATCTATCGGACTAAAGATAGCAAAGTATCTTCCCAAGATAGCTAATGGATGCTCACATGTAGGAAGGTGACACCTCACAACCACTCACCTAATAAGACATGCTTTATTAACCTAAGCGAGATTAATAGAAGTGTAGGAAAAACCTAGGAATATAGGAAAAAATAAATAACTCATCTAGGAAATGAAAACCTACACTAACACCCCCCATAAGCGAAGCTTAGGTGGATGTAGAAATGGGTCCCGGCAAATCAAGCCTAATGAGGTACCCATGTACATAAAATTCCCCCTCAAAGAGAGAGAAAAGAGACCCCCCAAAAGTAGAGAGAGTCAAGACTCTGAGTGAGAGGAAGAAGCCCCCCAGAAGATGAAGCATCCCGCACCCCCAGCAAAGCTCGCAAATGAAGGAACTTGCTCTCAGTGAAGGGTTTGGTGAAGATATCAGCAACCTGCTCAGAAGTCAGACAGTAGCGAAGGTCGATGACATGGCCATCGATGAGCTCCCGAATGTAGTGCATGTGGACCTCTATGTGTTTGGTCCGCTGATGATGGACCAGATTCTGTGAGATCTGAATGGCACTCTGGTTGTCACAAAATATGACTGATGGCCATCTAATCTGGATGCCAAACTCAGTGAGAAGATTCTGAAGCCAAATGGCCTCAGTAGAGGCATTCATAGCCCCCCGATACTCTGCCTCAGTAGAAGATAGAGCAATAGCAGATTACTTCTTGCTCGACTAATAGCTAGGACCTAAACCAAGTGAGAAGCTGTAACCTGAAGTAGACTTGTGATCCTGAGAATCGCCCGCCCAATCTGAATCTATGTAGCCCACCAAGTCAAGCTCAATACCCACTGCATAGTGAATCCCAAAACTGTGAGAACCCTGAATGTAGTGAAGGATCCGCTTGGCTGCTTTCCAGTGCAGCTCATGAGGCTCCTGCATGAATCGTGAAACCATGCCTATAGCGTATGAAATGTCAGGTCTCGTATGAGTCAGATAAATGAGACTCCCAACAAGTTGTTGGTACAAAGTGCCATCAACAAGTGGAGAAGAACACTTAGCCTCAAGTTTGACTCCAGAAAGAAAGGGAGTCGGAGCAGGCTTACAGTCAGCCATATGAAACCTCGAGAGCAAATCTAGAGCATACTTGGACTATGTGATGGTGATCCCGGAAGAAGACTGGTAGATCTCAATCCTGAGAAAGTAATGCAACAAGCCCAAGTCAGTCATCAAAAACCTGTCATGAAGGGCAGTTTTGACAGCCTCAATGGTGGATGAAGAACTCCCTATGATCAGCAAGTCATCAACATACAGAACCAGAAATAGGAGTGAATCATCCTGCTTCAGAATGTAGACATTGGGATCAAAATGGCACCGAGTGAACCCAACTGATAGAAGGAAAGAATCCATCTTGGCATACCAGGCCCGAGGAGCCTGTTTGAGGCCATAGAGAGACTTCTGAAGAAGGCACACAAGTGAAGAATCCTGAAGGAACCCCTGTGGCTACTCCATGTAGATCTCCTCCTGAAGGTCACCGTGAAGAAAAGCACTCTTCACATCCATCTGGTGTACTTCCCAACGATTAACTGCAGCAATGGCAAGAACAAGTCGGATGGAATTCATTCGGGCAACTGGCGCAAAAGTCTCAAAGTAGTCAATCCCAGGAACCTGGGAGAATCCTTTGGCGACCAAGCGAGCCTTATGCTTGTCAACCGACCCATCTGCTACAAATTTTGTCTGATAGATCCACTTACATTGAACAAGTTTTCTTCCCTTAGGAAGAGGGACTAGATCCCAAGTGTGGTTCCTCATCAAGGAACTATACTCCTCCTGCATAGCTATATCCCACTCAGGAATACCAGAAGCCTCATCAAAAGACTATGGATCTGAGGTAGTAGCAATGAAGACATGTGGAACATCCTAGAACTGTGAACGAGTCCGCCTGGTATCTGATGGATCCCCAGCCCAATCACCTGCAGACTGCAAGGTCTGTCTAGCCCAAAGTGGACCGAAAGATGGAGAATCTGGAGGAGAATCATCGACCTCTGAATGATGACTAGGAGAGGAAGGAGGTGAGTCCTCTGAATCGCTCTCTGCATCAGAAGTGGAGGTAGAAGACTGCGCAGGTGAATCTGACTCATCAGAAGATCTGTCATGTATCCCAAGTGACTCCAATGTCAAAGTAGAAGGAGTTGGAGAAGTGATAGAAAGTCAGCTCGAAGAGCCCTCCTCAAACTGAACACTCCTCTCAATGAACAACTCATGTGTAGTAGGGTGGAGCAACCGATAACCCTTCACACCATCAGGGTAACCTACAAATATGCAAGGTTTGCTCTGCAAATCCAAGGCCTTGCGTTTCTCTATAGGAATGTGGGCCCATGCAGGAGAACCAAAAACTCAAAAGTGCTTGACTGATGGTTTCCGACCGCTCCAAGCTTCAAAAGGAGTGACTCCCTTCAAGGCTCGATGAGGAACAATGTTCTGGATATAACAAGCACAGTTAATGGCCTCTGCCCAATACTGTGGTGCAAGAGATTTGGAGTGAATCATGCAGTTCGCCATTTCCTTCAAGGACCTATTCTTTCATTCTGCAACACCGTTCTACTGAGGATTGTATGGAACTGAATGTTGCAAATCAATCCCCTCTGAAGTACAAAACCTCTCAAACCGATGGTTGACATACTCACCACCATTGTTAGTGCGCAAAACTTTGATGGCTTTCCCGGATTGCTTCTCTACAAAAGTCTTGAAGTCCTGAAAATGATCAAATACCTCTAACTTCTGTTTGAGAAAGTACACCCAAGTATTTCGAGAAAAGTCATCAATGAATGTGAGGACATATCTAGCCCTGCTGAAAGAAGGATGCTGAAATGGACTAGCCAAATCACTGTGAACTAACTCCAGTATCTGTGAAGCTCTCCATGCCTTACCTTTGTCAAAATTTTCCTTAAGATGCTTACCAAGAATGCAACCTTGGCAAACACCACCTGAAAACTGAACTGAAGGCAACCCTGTGACCATGCTCTGCTGGTTGAGCTGCTGCAAGTAGCGGAAGTTAAGATGGCCAAACCGCTCATGCCATAATCTACTCACATCATTAGAATGAGTGAGCAAAACAGTCGAAGGAGGATCAGGAACAAAGTGAGAAAATAGATAGAGATGTGACTAATGATCTGCTCTCCCAACTGCAACTGTAGAACCACTGTGCAACTCACGAATCTCCACTGAATCAGGAGTGAACTCAACTCGCTTGCCTAAACCTGTGTGAGTGATCTGGTATACCGATAGGAGATTAGTTGATAATGAGGGCACACAAAGAACATCATGGAATGTGCCATCCCCCACATCAACAGACCCTCTCCCACACACCTCAACAAGAGTGTTATCACCCATCAAAATAGAAGGCATAGTACACAGCTCCAAGGATGCAAGTTCTTCCTTAGATGAAGCCATGTGGTGCGAAACACCCGAATCAAGAACCCAAGTGGATGGTGAAGAAGCAACTGCAACAAGGGCCTTGCCCTTTCCTTTTCCCTTGCTGTTTTCTTTTGCCTTATTAGACCGCTCATTAGAACTCTGTTTGATAGACTCAGGAACACTGATATTATTCTTCTCAAGAATGTGTGTCAAGTGATCAATTTGTTTCTTTAGACATTTATGTTCATCATGACCGGGTCTTTTACAATAGGCACATTGGACCCTCTCTTTCTTAGGCTTGTCACCCTTGGAATATTGGGTCTCATTAGTTGCTTTTGAAGCAACCGTTATCTGATCCTTCTTCTCCTTGCTATTCTTTTGTTTCTTATCCTTACTATTGTTGTTACTACTTTGTCCTTTCTGTTCTTTTGTGCCTTGGTTGGCAGCCAAGGCATGTGACTTAGAGGACTTAAGAGTGCCCATCTGGATTAGCTTGTCCTGTTCCTGAGTGAGATTGACAGCAAAATCATCTAAAGATGGCATGGTGAATTGAGTACCAAGTGCACCCTTAGTAGCATAGAAAGTAGAAACAAATACAGAATATTCTGAACTTAGCTTAGAGAGAATACTAAGAATCAATTTTTCATCTTTCTTTTCAATTCCACATTGTTTTAACTGCAGCCTTAGTGATTTCAATTTGGTGAAGAAATCTTGGATTGTGTTGAAATTGCCTAGACTTAAACTAATTAGTTCATTTTCCAACATATGACCCCTCATTGAATCTTGTGTGCCAAATAGTGTTTCTAGCTTTGTCCAGATTTCATTTGGTGTATTCAAAGACTCAATGTGAAAGAGCAAATCAAGAGAAACAGACAAACACAATGTTCCATATTCCTCATCACATTTGTTAAACCACTTAGGCTTATCTTCATCTTTAGCAGGTTCAGTTTCAAGTCCCATAGTTATCCTATTTAATCCAGCTTTCCTTAAGTGAATTGTCATGTGTGATTTCCACTCAAAGTAATTGTATGGAGTTAGGATAGGCCGATTTGTTTGATCCATGATGAAGAAATGCAGAGAAGAAGTGTCGAAAAGAAGAGAACCCAACCAAGACAACCCCACCTTTTCACTCAATCAAAGAACCCCCCCAAGAAAATATGATTTGGCACTTTATATTAGTGCGTTTACAGCTACCACTAGCAACAAATACTAAGTGGCCTTGATTTCAATGCATTACAAAACCCTCATGAAGAGCATATGCTGAAAATACAACTTTGGCATAATATCTAGAGAAATAAATAGCACCACTGCGATCTACTCGAAAAATCATGCACTTTCAAAAAAAGAATCGCCTCGATACGAGGTCGTATGTGAAAGTTATGATCCTCTGAAGTTCTCAAAATGAGAACCGTGCAATGTCACGACTGAGAATCTGCAATTTCTAAAAATTCTTGGCATCAAAATCAAAAAACAACTACACTAGTGCATAGAGCATGAAAAAATAGCCAAAATCAAAAAAAAATTCATGGGAAAAGGAGTCCGTATGAGCAAGAACGGAGCATTTGAAAACTGTCCTCAAAACTACAGTTGCCAATGGAGAGGGATCCTGCTGTAGCTTTCTAAGCACATTTTTGCAAAATATACAGACTGCATGCAAAAATAGAAAGATACCCAGATGGTTTTTCTATGCTGCGAACAAAACCCAAAAGGTATTTTTCTTGCAAATGCACAGAAGATGTTGCTCCAGTGTAAATGGAACGCCTTTAGCTACAAAAAATGACCCCAACAACCAAAAAATGACATGCAAAGGCTGAATCAGATGCTGAAACCTGCAATATTGATTCAAAGGACCAAATATGTAAGCTGGTTGTCAGATTTGAGCTTGAAACCCCGATTCCGCAACTGTGTATGACGATCTCTGATTTCGGTGAAACGAAAGCCAAATCTGACTTTCTCAAGCCTCCTGGACGCGTTGGAATAGCCAGAAATGCTGCCAGTATAACCAAAAATGCTACAATTACCTAGATTTCATAAAACACATGTGCAACCCCAGAGATTAAAAAAGTTTCCGTCAAACTTTTCTGATTCTCAAAATCATCCGAAGATGCAAGAGAAGAGCATACTGGGTTTTTTGAAAACCTGCAATAAGATTTATTAGCCCCCCCCCATGAATCTCTCAAATATGGAAACTAAAATCTACTCTTGCACATAGAATAGCTCTGATACCATGTTAGAATCTGAAAAGATTAATAACCCAGAAAACTAGTGCAAAGAATAGATATTAAAACTATGAATGCAAATGATACGAAATCAAAATCAAAAGAGAGTAATGTAAATGTTAGAAGCAAAATAGCATTAAGAGGATGCAAAAGTAAAAGATGCCAAATACAAGCCAGGTAGCATGCTTATATAGACTAGGAAGAGAGAGGAGGTGGCAACACCGACCAATGAGGAGTAACCATCTATCGGACTAAAGATAGCAAAGTATCTTCCCAAGATAGCTAATGGATGCTCACATGTAGGAAGGTGACACCTCGCAACCACTCACCTAATAAGACATGCTTTATTAACCTAAACGAGATTAATAGAAGTGTAGGAAAACCTTAGGAATATAGGAAAAAAAATAACCCATCTAGGAAATAAAAACCTACACTAACAGATAGTTGTAGTGAGTTGTCTTATTCTACACATGTGCTCTAGTTGACATCCTATCCTCTAGTTGTCACATTTGATAGGAATGTGACACTTGTCACATGACTACAACTTCTTGATTGTCATAGTTTCCTTTATAAGCAAGGCTCTCTCATTGTATTACATAATAGCTTCATACAGTTTGGTGTATAGAATACTGCTCCATTATTTTAGCATATTCTCTTTTATCTTTGTGTGGAAGGTTGTCTTGATTGCAAGGATCCTGGCTTGCTGAGTCACATTGACTATTACATGGTATTAGAGCTAGATCTGCAATTTCATTTCCTTCTTTGAAGAGGTTTTACTAGGAGCAGCATCTTAGGTGCATCCTAGAGAAAATTGGACATCACCGTTGCGATCAGGAGGTACCAAAACCTAAAGATCACCTATTCAAACGCCATTTGAATTAGAGGTCAAAAAACTTTTGGCAAAATTTTTTTGCCCCTGATTAGGGCTTGCAGAAAAATTTGTACAATTGTATGGATCTGTATAGTTAGCATCATCATCCTACGTAGGCATGCATCTTCAGTCAAATCATATCACTACATGATTCGTCAGGTAATTTTTCTATTGGTTATATCATTTGGTTTGTGAAAAAAAAATTTGCAAAATATTGGTTTGTACCTATGTTAGCAAGTACTTACTGTACCCACAGGTACTGCTGTGAATGTCGAGGCACCATGTGGCATGGGCCCCCAACCAAAATCCTTGATAGTTAAATGTTTCTACAGATGTAGATTTTAAGGAATTCTAGTACCATTGACTGGCGACGGTAGTTCCAGCAAGTTTTTGGTGATCCAAATCACCCGGTGGCCCATTCAACACCATTTGGTAGCACCCAAATCTCTTGATAGCCCATTCAGCACCATTTGGCAGCACCCAGATCTCATGGCAACCATCATTTGGCTTGGTCATAGGGTTTGGGAACCACTCACTAGAGCCAAAACCCAGTGCAGCGGCCATTAACTCACCTCCCAGCTGGTTGTTTCATCTGATAGCATTCAAAGTTAAAATTCAATAGTGTATTCCTTATCAACAAGAAGGCATATTTTGGTGGTCATTCAAAAGCCCTCGATGGAGGGTAAACCACAAACATTATCTGGCGGTCTACATTAAGGTGGTTGCAATTTTTCAACAGCGACCATCAGTGGTTTAATACTTTGATTCTGACAGTCATGGTCTTCAAATGACAATATCTTGGTGGGAGTTTATTTATATCAGCAATCATTAAACAAACATCAGCGATTGTTCTTTGCAGACTGACAGTCAAACACACCATCGAGTAGTTAATACATCTTCACATCGACATCTTTATGTCAGCATCTTCATTATCGACCATCTCCCTTTTGAAAGGAAGCTTGGTGTGTGGAAATCGCTTCCTAAACTAATCTAATGAGGGGAGAGGTATGCAAATTCTTTACAACCTTTACAATTGTAGCAATATGAAACATATATCAGAGATGTTACAGCAGCAAACACAAAACAAGAATATAGACAGAGAGAAGTAGACACAAGATGTATCATGGGGAAAACCTTTTCAGGTGAAAACCCCACACTCTAAAACCTGCACAATGTATTATCTAAAACAGTTACAGTTTACAATACACTTGCAATGTAAGTTCTTCCAAGAGTCTTCAAATGTCAAATTTGGAGTTATTCCAGCAGCATAACAATCCCTATAAAAACACTATGCAACTACAACTCCAAACTATAAAATATATAGAGATTACAAGGAAAATATTGAGAGCATCTTGGAATAGGCGTCCACCTTGGCCACATGGTCATTATCCCACATCAAAGGACACTTGTCCTTTCTACAAATACATCCCTTACATCTGTCATACATAGCAGATAATTTGACTTTCCCAACATAGGAATGCTCCATGCTAAAAATAGACTATGACAGATGTTCTTACGCATCTTACAGTTGTCATAGATTTTCCCAACATAACAACCTTAAATATTGTAAGAGAATCCGTCATACAATGCTAAATATAGCATATTCCTCTTACAACATGTCATAGCCCAACTTGGGCACCCAAAGATACCTTTCCCTCATGCAAAGATCCTCACCAGCACTTGTCATCACTTGTCATAGGAATCTCCAAAATTGGCTCTTATGCGTCATAGATTATGTCATATGGAATATTGTCTTCCACACACCACAAGATGCCAACACATGGCATATTAGTGCCACCTCAAATGGGATGCCCAAATCTATGTAGGTTTGACTTGACCATCCAACTCACATTCCAAGTAAGATGACATGTCACCGTGCCACCTCAACTAAGTGACCAAACTGAATGTGCAAGTAATTACAACATTAGGCAATAAATAAATATACAAATAAATAAATAATGCTAGGAATTTGAAAAACTTGAGACACCTTAATTCCCAAAATTCTCCCACTTGTCAAACACCTTGCAAGAGCCAAAAGAAATGACAAGATTTAACTACTAGGGGTCAAGAGGCCTATAGACTCTGAACACCATCTGAGCTTCCATTTGCCCACTAGTTTTGTCAATGCATCTGCAACATTCTTCAAAGTGTCTACTTTCTCCAATATCACCTTCCCATCCTCTACCATGTCTCGTACAAAATGAAACTGTACATCAATATGCTTTGTTCTGGCATGGAAAGTTAGATTCTTTGCTAAGCAAATCTCACTTTGACTGTCACAACAAATAGTAATCTGTCCTACATCAACACCAATATCTAAACACAACCTTTTAAGCCAAATGGCTTCCTTACAAGCATGAGTTTCGGCCATATACTCAGCTTCTGTCATGGACAAAGCAACCACAAGTTGTCGCTTACTCATCTAACTAATTGCACCACCGAACATAGTAAACACATAAGCATTTGTGGATCTCCTGCTATCAATGTCACCTGCCCAATCAGAATCCACAAATCCATGAATACATACAAAATGCAGAGGTCCTGTAGGATGACCATGATAACAGAGGAAATACTCATAAGTACCCCACAAATATCTGAACACTCATTTTACTACATCCCAATGTACCCGTCCAGGATTAGCCATAAACCAACTAAGGACTCCCACTGCTTGGGCAATGTCTAGTCTTGTACATACATCAAGCTTCCAACAGCACTAGCATAAGGTACCCTGCTCATATCCTCCATCTTAGAAGGAGACTTTGGACAATCATTCACAGATAACTTTGTCCCTAATGAAACAGGAACACACAACGGTCTGCAATCTGCCATGTTGAATCTATCCAACACGGTCTTCACATACTTACTCTGGCTTAACCAAAGTTTTATGTTTGCTCTATCTCTTCTAATTTCCATTCCCAGAATGTACCTAGCTGCCCCTAAGTTTTTCATCTCAAATTGTGCTAACAACTAAGACTTCAAATCAGAAATCATATTCTTACCATTCCCAATAAGCAACATATCATCAACATATAGTGCAATAATGAGAATATGATCATTATCAAACTTATAATACACACAATGATCTAATTTTGATCTCAAATATCTAATCGACAACACAAAGGCATCAAACTTCAAGTACCACATCTTAGGAGATTGTTTCAATCCATACAAAGACATTTTTAACTTGTAAACCAAATTTTCTTTACCTCTTTCTATGTAATGCTCTGGTTGTGACATATAAATTTCATCCTCCAAGTCACCATGAAAGAAAGTTGTCTTCACATCCATTTGTTCCACTTCTAAATCATAAACAGTTGCAAGAGATAATAGGAATGTAATAGATGTCATCTTTACAACGAGAGAGAAAATTTCACCATAATTAATTCCCTCCACTTGTGAATACCCCTTTGCAACCAATCTGGCCTTATACTTTTCAACACTGCAATTTGCACCAAATTTCTTCTTGAAAACCCATTTGCATCCAATAGGTTTATGACCATCAGGCAAAGGCACCAAGTCCCAAGTTTTATTGTTTTCCAAAGAAACCATCTCATCTTCCATGGCCTCTTTCTAGGAACCTGCATCTTTCATGCCCATAGCCTCTATCATAGTTCTAGGCTCAATAGCATTAGTAAGCAAAGTAAAAGCACAACTAGAATCAAGCAATGTATAACCAAACCTCTCAGGTTACTTTCTGATTTGTGTGGACCTCCTCAAAGGTTGAGGTGGAGGTTCTACTTCATCTTCTAAACTTTCAGAGCTGCAAGAGCTCTCCTCATCATTAGGTCCAACAAGGTCTTTCGATTCAGTCTTCTCAGGGGTAGAAGGAAACTGAACCACATCCTCTTTCTTTTCTTTCTCTTTTGGCTGTAGAATAGTGGAAGAAGGTGTTAGCTCTCTAAAAATAACACTTCTGCTACACAACATTTTTTCAATCATAGTGTTGGTGCTTAAATCTGCAAGCACCTTCCTAAAATTTCAAGCAATTAAATCTGCAGGCATCCTCCCAAAAAATCCAAAAAATTCTAAGTCTATGGGCCTCCTCATCATATTTCAAATACAACCTGATATTCTAGAGGAGGGGGTCATCATCATATTTCCATGTATCGGCCCAACATTCTTGTGGGGGGTCATCATGTTTCAAACGTCGGGGTGATCTTAGCTAAGATCACCCCGACGTTTGAAACATGATGACCCCCCGCAAGAATGTTGGGCTGATACATGGAAATATGATGATGACAACCTCTGGAGTTAAGATCACCCTGACATTTTTTTTATTATCACCCAATGCTGCTAACATCATGTTTCTGTGGGGGGTGATATCTGCTTGTCCAGCTTCATCATATTCTGAAGGAGGGGGTGATATTTCTAATATCAATCATATTCTAAATATCACCCTGATGTAACAGCGAAGCTACAGTGCACCCTGATTTTTCTACAGGGGGTGATATTCTAAATATCAGGTCATCTTACGAATATCACCCATGCCCCAATATGACGATGACGTCATCAGGAGCCGATAGGATGTCATGCAAGAGGACTTATTTATGATGTCATCAGGATTGGGTGATGCAGTCAGGATGATACTTTCCCGCGGGGTGATATTTCCCGCAGGGTGATGTTTCACATCAGGGTGATGTGAAATATCGGGGTGATATTTCATATCAGGCAAACAAGCAGGCGGTTTGAGGAGTGTTGGCTCGCCATTGGCATGGGTCATCATGATGAGGTTTATGCTAGCGTCGTTAGGAGCAAAATCACCGACATCATATATTCTCACGGCCTAGTATATAAAGTGTTGAGGAGGTTGTTGCGGGCTGCATGTGGGATAATTGGTTCCCACATAATTTGAAAAGTCAGGGTCATATTTCTTGGCGGGAAAAGTTGCGAAGCGCATAGTATACTGCATTCCCAAGGCTGTGGGTTGGTATGCCATTAATGGTGGATGTTACAGGGTATGGGTGAAGGCATGCATAGATCAACCACCCGATTGAAGTTGTGAATCCCCAAGCGGTGGTGCAGGGCTCAAGATCACTCCCTATCTCCTCCTCCACCTGCTGCATTCAATATTTGAGCACCATTTTCTCAGGATGAACTGTACCTGGCAAATTTTGAATTGCCCAGTGGTTAATGTTGAGTACCTTCCTGCTGTATATAGCAGGCTATGTGACTCATTTGTGGTGGTTGAAGACTTGGGCAATTTTTTGTGTGAATAATGAAATACAGGGCATCTCCTTATTGTTGTATCTCATTTTTGGAGTTTATGAGTTGCATCATGAATGTTCATTGCAGATATACTCAGTTTCATTGTTGATCTATATGAAAAATGCTCTTATGCATGTGTTTATCTGTTTGTCTCCTTTGTTACATATTTTCCTTCTTTTGAATCTGGTTGCTAAGGGTTTCTCAGGTTCTAGGATACAGGTTTCTGTATTGCATGCTTCATCTCTAACTTCCATTCAAGGAGTGGATTAAACTATTGGTTAAGCATGGAGCAGGTTGTATGTCTGTAAGGATGTTTGTAAGTAGAAGTAGCTAGATACCTATTCTTGGGTGATGTTTGTAAGGTAAGCATCAGTCCAACCCCTTGAAACTTGAATCCAGTATGCAATCCATTCTTTTGTATACGTCTAGCTGACTCCTTGCCCTAAGATAGGCACCGTTCTTTTCTTGTGAAATAGTTATGATCTAAAACCCATGTCTTGAATCCAAACCATAATTTCAAACCATTCCATAATTTCAACCTGTTAGTTGTAGGAGTAGGATTAGGAACCCCCCACATACTCTCATCCATAACCAGACACACATGTCCAAGAGTGTTGCTAAATTTGTGATTTGTCATTCAAATCTTTGTCCATACATGAGAGTATTCTTCCTATTATCACAAAGCTAAATCTTCATGTCATTGGGTGAGTCAAAGTGTTAAATCTTTAGCTATAGGGATACCCCCCTTGGTGCAGCAGAACCAGAAGTGAAGGGGAGGCAGCTCACGCAACCTCCTGTATTCGTTGGCCGAATCTGCCTGTGCATTGGAACTGGCAAACCCTCTGCTAATTCAGAAATAAATACCAACACATAGGATCCGAAAGCTTGTATCCTTTCACACCAACACCATAGCCAATGAAGATACACTTAACATCCTTGTTCTCCAATTTTGACCTCTTCTCCCTAGGCACATGAGCACATGCCTCATAACCAAAAACATAAAGATGTCTTATTGAAGGCTTCTTACTAGACCACACCTCCATGGGTGTCTTACCAACAAGAGCTGATGTAGGAGACCTGTTTACCAGGTAGCAAGCAGTGGCAACAGCTTCAGCCCAAAACTTTTGTTCGAGGCTAGCTCCACTAAGCATACTCCTATCCTTCTCCATCAATGTCATGTTCATCCTCTCTGCAACTCCATTTTGATGCAAGGTGTATGGAGTTGTCTTATGTCTTTCAATCCCATGTTCTTTGCAGAACTTATCAAATTTTATGGAACAAAACTCACCACCATTGTCAGTTCTCAAACACCTAATCTTTTTACTAGTCTAATTTTCAGCAAAAGCTTTAAACTCTTTAAACCAACTAAAGACTTCAGATTTGCTTCTGAGAAAATAAATCCATGTCCTTCTACTGTAATCATCTATGAAAGATACAAAACATATAGATTTAGAGATCGAAGGAACATTAACTGGACCAAACACATCAGAATGAATAAGATCCAATACACCAGAAGACTTATGAGAACTCGATTAAAACTGAACATGGTTTTGCTTTCCGTATATACAATGTTCACAAAAGTTGAAGTTGAGATTACAATCATCTAACCCCGCAATGATGTTGATATTTTTCAAGGTCCTAAGACCCTTCGCACCAATGTGGCCAAGTCTCTTATGCCATAACATTGTCTTCTCATCAGGAAATTTAACTTCCAAAGCATGAGCACCCTTAGGTACCCAAAATGCACTACCATCAGAATTTGATACAACAGATCTTTTAGTTGCTAGTTCCAATGGTGGGGATGAAGTGACTGCAGCTCTTTTCTTCAAGTCAGAAGAACTATTGCATTGTGAAATGCATGCCTCCATCTGAAATAGAGTACCTCTCCGAGTACCCTTTGCAAGCACCATAGCATCTCAAGTCATCTTGTATCCTTCTTTCAAGAAGACAACTTGCACACCTGCATCATTCAATTTACTTATAGAAAGCAAGTTCCATGCCAAGCCTAGGATGTACATAACCCTAGAGATCCCCTTCACTCGTCCATTAGGGAATTAGATTGTGACTCTTCTATGGCTAACTATATTCAGATGAGAATCGTCACCCAGGTACACTCTTCCACCATCAAACTCTTCATAATTTGTAAACTAGTCTCAATGTGAGGTCATGTGGAAAGATGCACCAGAATTAATCAGCCACACATCATCAGATGCATGGGTGGCCAAGGCTACAATGAAGGCATCACCATCATCTTGTGACTTGTCAGAATCTGAATCTAGGACATTCTTCTTTTCCTTCTTTTTCTCCTCTTTGCATTCCTTTTGGAAATTCCTAGTTTTCCCATAGTTCCAACACAATACCTTGGACTTTCCAGGAGATTTGGATCTCCCATGGGATTTGGATCTACCCTTCTTAGCTTTCTTGTCTTTTTTTCCCTTTCTCTTGGGTCTACCATGAACCGCAAGAGCTTCTTTGGTCGTCTCAGATGACTTTCTCTGCATCTCTTTAGATAATAGCGAAGACACCACTTCATCCATTATGAAAGTGGATGTGGTAATCCTGATGGCCATAACAAGATGATCCCACGAATCTAGTAAAGAACAAAGCAGGGTCATACACCAATCCTCCTCCTCCATCTTCACATCAACGGATGTCAATTGTGCAACCAACATATTAAAAGCATTCATGTGATCAACAACATATCCACCATATTCCATCCTCAGAGAATATAGCTTCTTCCATAGGAACAACTTGTTTACCAGAGATTTAGCTTGATAAACATCACCAAGTTTCTTCCACAGATCCTTCGCAGTTTTCTCTTCATGAACATTTAACAAGACAGAATTAGCCAGACAGAGTCTCACAAGACCCTTGGCTTTATGATCTTTGAGATCCCAATCATCTTGGGACATTGCCACTGGGTTTACACCAGAAATTGCTCTATCAATGAGCATGTCTTCCATTTTGAGTTTCCACAACTCGAAATTATTACCATTAAACTTTTCAACCTCTATTCTTCTGAATGTGCCTACCATCTCCTTCCTGTAACAAGATTACAGAATACTCTACACAAACTCCCACTCAATCTAAGATCAGTACAAAAAACCCCTACCCAGTAGCTAGGACCAAAACTAGACAGGTTTTGATACCAATCGAAAGGAAGCTTGGTATGCAGAAATCGCTTCCTAAACTAATCTAATGAGGGGAGAGGTATGTAAATTATTTACAACCTTTACAATTGCAGAAATATGAAACATATATTAGAGATATTACAGTAGCAAACACAAAACAAGAATGTAGACATAAAGAAGTAGACACAAGATGTATCGTGGGGAAAACCTTTTCAGGTGAAAAAACCCCACACTCTAAAACCCGCACAATGTAGTATCTGAAATAGTTACAGTTTACATTACACTTACAATGCAAGATCTTCCAAGAGTCTTCAAATGTTGAATCTGGAGTTATTCCGGCAGCATAACAGTACCTGTAAAAATGCTATGCAACTACAACTCCAAACTATGAAATATATAGAGATTACAAGGCAAATATTGAGAGCATCTTGGGATAGGCATCCACCTTGGCCACATGGCCATTATCCCACATCAAAGTAAACTTGTCCTTGCTATAAATACATCCCTTACATCTATCATACATGGCAAATGTGACTTTCCCAACATAGGAGTGATCCATGCTAAAAATAGACTATGACAGATGCTCTTACGCATCTTACAGTTGTCATAGATTTTCCCAACATAACAACCTTAAATGTTGTAAGAGAATACATCATCTAATGCTAAATATAGCATATTCCTCTTAGAATATGTCATATCCCAACTTGGGTGCCCAAAGATGCATTTTCCTCATGCAAAAATCCTCACTGTCACTTGTCATCACTTGTCATAGGAATCTCCAAACTTGGCTCTTACGCGTCATAGATTCTGTCATATGGAATATTGTCTTCCACACACCACAAGATGTTGACACATGGCATATTAGTGCCACCTCAAATGGGACGTTAAAATCCATGTAGGTTTGACTTGACCATCCAACTCACATTCCAAGTAAGATGACATGTCACTGTGCCACCTCAACTAAGTGACCAAACTAAATGTGCAAGTAATTACAATATTAGGCAATAAATAAATATACAAATAAATAAATAATGCTATGAATTTGCAAAGGTTGAGACACCTTAATCCCCAACACCTTTGGCAGTCGAAAAACCATCAAACTCTAGTAGTTGTTCCTATCAGTGATTGGCACTGTTGTTTTTAAACTGTAGTATAATTTTTTACATGATGGGAGCCTTTTGGTTCGAGCCATGCTGGCCTGTGTGGGCTTTGGCCCCACAACTATAAAGTTTTTTTTTTTTTAAATTAAATTTTTTTATAGATTTTTTTGCAAAACAAAAAATAATTAATATTTGTAGAAGCATCCACCAATTCTGCTACCCAAATCTGCCACCTCCACCAGCAATGTTGTCCAGTGGCCACAAGACTATGCACCAAGGGGGCCTGTTTTGCCCCTCAAAGTCCTAAAGTAGGGCTCTTTTGTTGCTTTTTGCATAACTTTTGCCTAGGGTGCCAAAATTGGGCAAACCAAATATTGACAGAAAGCTGACAGAGAGAACTTCATAGTGGTATCAGTCATTTTCTCTAACCTTGTTGTTTGAAATCATTTATTGCAGATTGAAGACATATCCTTTTTGGCTTCTGAGCTCATAACTTTTTGCCATGATCTCTAATTTTCATGATTCTTGCGGCATCAAATTTAGGTATTCAGGAGTTCTTCAAAGCTATCCATGCACTTCTCTCAAATTTAGCACCAGGTTAATTTTATTCAATTTGTTGGTTTTTTAGCTTGTGAGTGATAACTTGGGCATTTCAAAACTTGAGGAGGTGAAATTTGTTTTGAGAGGATTTGTTTGCTATGATAAATCATTGTGAGTGATTGTAATCTTACTGGAATCTCTTTTTTAAGAGATTTTGATTGTTTTCCCAATTTTGATCTCTTGAGGACAACTGTAAATCGCACAGTGCCACAACAAATTGTGGGGGGCTCTCTTGCATAGTAAAGGGGTGTTGTCTTATTTTTCTTTTTCATCATGGATGTGCCTCAAATTCTACTTTTAACTCCATATAACTATTATGAATGGAAGGAAAACATGGAGTTTCTATTGTATAAACAAAAGTTACATAGAATAACTTTAGGCACAGATCCTGAACCCACAGGTGCTACTACGAGAAGAAAATGGTTAGATAGAAGAGATGAGGCTTATGACACATTTTGTCTTGCTATTTATCCAGATCTTAGATTTCATGTTGAGTCTTGTATAACACCAAATGAGATATGGACAACACTAGACAATCTCTTTGGCAAGCAAGATAAAATAAGAAGGTTCAAATTGGAGAATGAGATAATTGCACTTAATCCTCAAGATTTTGATCAAATCGAAGATTTCTTCACCAATTTTAAGTCTCTCAAGTTGCAACTCAAACAATGTGGTCTTTAGAAAGAATATGAAGAATTGATTCTATCTATTCTAACAAAATTGGGTCCTACTTATTTAGTTTATGTTTCTACCTTTTATGCTACAATGGATGCTTTTGGTAGTAAGTTTACTATGCCTTCACTTGAGGAGTTTGTTGCACAACTTACTAGAGAACAAGCCAAGCTACTACACATGGGCACATTGAAGTCTCCTAGATCACATGCTCTAGTTACAACACAAAGAACAAAATATCCTAAGGCTTCAAATAATAAGGGAAAGAAACAATAGGATTCAAAGTCTAATAAGCAAGAGAAAGAATCAAATAAAACTCCCAACTCTTCTTCCAAAGAGGGGTCCAATAAGAAGAAGAAGCCAAAGTGTTCTTATTGTAAGAAATTGTGTCATGATGAGACTAAGTGTTATGTGAAAAAATTTATGAGATGTCATAACTTCTTCAAAAACATAACATTGAGTATTCTTCATCAGCATCAGTTTTACCCAATTCTTCTTCTTTGACACCATCATCATCTACACTACCAAAGATAACAAGATTTGGAAATGGGTCAAACAAAGGAAAAGGATAGAAACTCTTTGCTTCAACAAGTCTTCAGTCAGATAGATGGCTTCTTGATTCAGGAGCTTCTCATCATATGGCATCTTCACAAGGGATGTTCTCTTCATTTCAGTCATGTACTTCACCACCTATTTTGATGGGTAACAATACATACATGCATGCAACTGGTAAAGGAACTATTGACATTGGTGAGTGTACTTTCAACAATGTGTTGTGTGTACCTTCCTTGACAACCAATCTCCTTTCCATCTACCAGATTACTCGTTATGGTGCAAGGAAGACAGTTGAGTTCACTCCTGATTCTATGATCATATGAGACTTGGAGAGCAAAGATATCATTGTTGTTGGGATGGTTGATCATGCATCTCTCTTGTATACTTTCTCCCATTTTGTTTTTGATGATGATGTAGATCTATTGATTGATATTCACACTCATGCATCAAGTGTGAATCATGTTTCTAAGGAGAAGTTTGGTCACTTGAACCTTGGTGTTCTTGCATCTACTTTGGTTCCTGAGACTAGTTTTGAGCTTCCTCCTTCTCCTACTTCTATAGAGATTGGTATTGACATATCTTCATCCACTTCATCTGAGAAGGATATTCTTTGTCTTCCAGATACAGGTTTATAGGATGAGTACTTGACAAGTATTTCAGACTTATTTTGTGAGTCCTATCTTGATGACTTGGAGGACATAATTGATGGCATTCATCTCCTTTTTAAAGGAGTTGATTCTTCTACTTTAGATGAGTGGGCAACTTCTTCTCCTTTTCACTTGTCACAGTTTGACATTGAGTTGGAGTATCTTGAGCATCATTTATAGGAGTCCTTGTCTTTGGAGATTGATGATCTTGAGTTTTCATCTTGTCTTGGATTGTCACATTCTTTGATTAGACAAGTAGCACTGATTATGTGACATCTTTTGGTTGTGACATGTGGACACTTGAGCAATTTTTAGAGACATCATACATCATGAGGATTTTTCCCTCATACCTTGAGATAGAGTTTCTTCTACATCAACCTTTGGACCTATTTCTTCCTAAGGGGAGGAATGTTGTTTGCGGGTTTTGGATTCTCTTTAGCATTCTTTTTCAAGCATTCACCATCGACATAGGAGCTACTTCATTGTGGGGGGGACCTATAGTCTCACACCTTCTCTACTATGGGGGGGTAATTGATTGTACATATGTGTTGGATGTATTTCTAAGGGAGTCTTGAGTCATCCTTCCATCACATCTTTCATTTCATTTGTTTTCTACATTCTCACTTTTGGAGAGGAGTTTTGTCCCATGAGGTTTTCTCCTTTTCTCCACTTGAGATTTGTTGTACATGGGTACCTAACATGGCCTAGTAGCCAAGACCCATCATTGCATCTTTTCTTTAGTCATCTACTCTCTAAGTTGCACTTAAGGAGCGGTGTTGGTGTGAATAGGGGTTTTTCCTAACTAGTTTAGTTAAATTCCCCTTGTGTAGATAATTCATATTATTTAACTATTTATTTGTTATATAATATTCACACATCACACATAATTCACGTGTTAAGTTGGTCTAGTGAGTCTTCTATATGTTTCTAGTTGTTTATAGTTGTAGTGAGTTGTCTTATCCTACACATGTGCTCTAGTTGACATCATATCCTCTAGTTGTCACATGTGATAGGAATGTGACACTTGTCACATGACTACAACTCCTTGATTGTCATCCTTTCCTTTATAAGCAAGGTTCTATCATTATATTACATAACAGCTTCATATAGTTTGGTGTATAGAATATTGCTCCACTGTTTTAGCATATTCTCTTTTATCTTTGTGTGGAAGGTTGTCTTGATTGCAAGGATCCTGGCTTGCTGAGTCACATTGACTCTTATATTGATAAGCTAAGAGATAATGTAGATTTGAACAAGAAGAGTGTTGTAGCATAGGATTTTATAGAATACATTCATGAGGTTCACAGGGAAGTGAAGGAAAAGTTGGAGAAGAGTGTTAGAAAATACAAAGAACATGTTGATATGCATAGGAGGGAACAAAAGTTCCAAGTAGGTGACTTGGTTTTGGCACATTTGAGGAAAGAAAGGTTTCCACAAGGAACATACAATAAGTTGAAATTTAAGAAGATAGGACCTTGCAAGGTGTTGAAGAATTTCTATCCAATGCCTATGAGATTGAGCTATCAATAGAGATAGACATATCTCTTATTTTCAATGTTGCTAATATGTACAAGTTTCATGAATGAGAGACAAGTTTACAAGGGGGTACACACTGATGTTTGCATGATGCATAAGGATGGTTAGATCAGTTACATGAAAAAAATGGAAGAAGTAGATAGAGGGGTGGCTAAGAAGACTAGAGGAAAGGACTATATGGAATACCTGGTTCGATGGAAGAATAGTTGTAGATGAAGCTTCTTGCCTGAGTGATACAGAGCTAGCCAAGTATGGAATTCTGGTTCTAGATTTGCCAAAATGTTTGTGAGTTTCTGACTCATGGAACATTTCAATTACCTGACATGTCTGATGCAAGAGCATTCAGGTGCACAAGTAATCCTCATCAACCAAAAAGTGTTTCTTTTTTTTCTTATTTGTTTTTCTTTTTATTTTTTTTGTAGGAGTTGATGATCAATTTTTCTAAGAAATTTTAGTTGGTTCATGTCCTTGAGTGATGACTTCATCTTGTTAAGGAGCCAAATGGGTGTCTACATTTCAATTTTGACAAGATTCTAAGAAAAATTGAGCAAGTTATGTGTAAACAAAACTTTGAGCATATATAGGATATGCAAAACTTTCCCTGTCATTGGGATATATGTAGATGACCCCTGAAATCCCACAATATGCAAATGACCCCTAAAATCTCACAATATCCTGATGGGTCATGTTTTTCCGCTGCACCACCTGAAAATGCCTAGAAAGTGACAAAAATAATTTTAATCACCTATGCGACCAACCTTGATAGCTAGTAAGAGGATGACACATGTCCCTTCATGTGAGGATGTGTGGTGGCTAGTACCTCTTTTTCCTTTAAAAGTGAAATTTCATGCTTTTTTGGGCAATCTTCTCCATAGTGAGTTTTTGGCTTCTATTGTAGCTACTTCTGTAGATTTCATATTTGAAGGCAGATTGTTTTGGGTTTTAATAGGAAGGCTAAGATAGTCTAATTTGACCATTGGAATGATTGTAAGGCTTAGGCCAGGGCATGTGTGAAGACCATTGTACTCATATTGTAATGTATTGATCCCAAGAAAATAAAGGATATTTTTGCTCATCACTATGTGTTTTTTTGTTTTGGTTGCCTAATTCAATAGCTTGTCAAAACCCCTAAACCTTGATCTACATCAAGAAAATAGAGTTGAAATTGAAGAATTAATCCACATTTTGAAAGATTTTAGAATGAAAAAGGGTGAAAGTTCAAAGTGTCACACTTGAATCCAACTTATCAGCATAAATTAATTTAAGTATTTCTACCTAAAAGTCAATTTTGATGAAACATGTGTTCTAATTAGATTCATTCTAGCTAAATTAGATTTGGGCCACAACCTTTCCAACCCACTAAATACATGTTAGCATCACTTAGGGGCTAATTTACCCAAAAAACAATATTATTTGAAAAAGTTGATGTTCTAACAACTCCTACTCATATAAATATTTTTTTTTAATTTAAAAACACCATTTTGTAAATCTTTAAGTATAGTTTTTTAAAATATAATTTTTTAATCTTTAATTAATGTTTATATTTTCTTTTTTATTTTTACTAAAATTTCATCATCGACACCAAAATATAATGTTGATTGTCCTTTCAAGAAATTTACTAAAGTTTGTTTAAAATTTTGAAGAAAATATGAGGAGAGATTCAATGTCAAGATGAAATTTTTTCCTAGTTTGGATAAATAGTTAAGACAAAAAGTTACATCCCATCAGAACAATTGTGTTTTCATTACACACAACTTTCAAGATTTATTTAAAAATATATATTTATCAAAATGGGGAAAATTAATCCATGTGCACTAAAGTTTAAGTTATAAATACCAAATTTATTTTTTAAATAAATTATATAAAATCTTTCATAATAACATATGGAATGTGTTGGAGTAAGTTATAAATACTATTGTGGGATCACCTCACTAATCTTACAATATTCTAGTTCAATGAGAAGCAAACCTACAACACCTCTTACAATAGATAAGCTACATGTTAGATATGTACAAAAAGATGTAAAATAAGTTTGTATTCCTTCAAACATGAATCTCCTAAACTTTTCATACATCATGTGAAACTTGCACATCCATACAAGTACAACCCTCTAAAGGATTATCATTTATTGGCTCACAAAAGATTAAGCACCACTTTATTGTGCCAAATAATACAAGTATGACAAGATCTAAAAAATCTACACTACAAGGGGGATAAAGATCATGATTTAACAAAAAATGATCATATTACCAATGAGGACCAATACCTTAGTTCAGTAGGTGATAGAGTGAAATATTGAGAAAAAGAAAGAATTTACATACAAATAAGAAATAGAGAATCATCACTAAACCTTCTCATCTCAATGTAATGCATGAAATAAAAATCTTCACACAATCAGATCTACTTTAAATATCCATAATTACTCGATGTATGTTATTATGAAAGCTTTTTCAGAAATACTTTGAGACATTTTTATATTTGTTGTGCCTAAATTTAGTATCTATAACTTAAACTAACATATGGGTCATCAAAATAAATCAAGCTTCAAGACACATGGAAAATTTTGATGGGGTGACATGTTGAAAAGGGGAGTGATACATGGTTCTAAATGAGGTATCAAGACTTAACACAATGTATGCTAGTTGACATGAAATATCTAGTGAGCTAAAGTATAGATATGCAAATGGTTTTGTAGGATGTAAGGGATAACTCAATTTCAAGTTTTAATTGTTAGGAAAGTGTGATATCTAATTGCAAGCCTAATGTAGCAATGTTGCATTTCCAACAATCTTGGTGATGAGACAAAAAACATCACATCTAAATTCATAAAATAACCTCTATTCTCTCCTATAATTAGCATTAAAAGTAGATTTAGATGTAATTTTAAGAATTGATAGCTTATTTAAAATAGAATATAGGATATGTATTTGTTAATTTCTTTAAGTCTATTTCAATCTAATTGCTATTTTTTTCTAGTTTTCTTAAAAAATAGAATGCAATGTGTTTTAAAACTAATGCAAAATCAGCCTTGAAGCCTTCCTACCTTATTTCAACCAACTTTAGAGTATTCTAAATTCTTGCAAAATCACTTCCAAAGCCAATTGCAGAGCATTCTAGCTTTATTTTAGCTAACTCTAAGATGTTCAAACTTCATGATTTGGATCAATCCATGGATTTAGCATTCTATCAGCCTTTTTCTTCTAAAAGGTTGAAGTTAAATTGTTATTGTATTTGAAACTAAGAAAAATAATAAAAGTAACAAATAAATAAAAATATATCCAACCTTTTTTCTTAAAAGGTTGTGGATGGATTGTCATTTTGTAATGAGAGAATAAAGGATGTTGCTTTAACATAGGAGTAGTAGAGAGAATAAAAGAATTTGTTCCTTTAATATAAGAGTAGTCGAAGATAATGCCGATAAGGGCATGGTTCGGTGGTTAAGTCACTCGGTTGTAGTGGTGGCCACCAGAGTTCAAACCCCCACTAGGCCAACATGCTCGCAGGCTTTACGCCTTCGCTGGGCCAACAAGCTCTCGAGTTTGAAGTGTCCTTGCTAGGGGATGAGGTCTCCTATGTTGTGGCCTCATCGGTTCATTTCTCCAAGCAAAAGCATTTGCATGGAGCCGGAGGGCGTGTCGCACCAACGTCATCGGCCACGTTAAAAAGTTTACCAGGCGCATTATCTTTATAAAAAAAAAGAGTAGTCGAAGATAATAAAGGAAGTTGTTTCCTTTAGCATAGAAGTAGGAGAGATAAGTGTAGAGAATAGTGGAAGTTGTTCCTTTATCATATAAATGTGAAATACAAGTGTAAACCTATTTTAGTGGGATGCTTTCCACTAATTTAGGGAGTTTGGTTAAGATCTTCAATGTATAAATAAACCTCCCAGCTCTAAAGAAAAGAGGTTTTTAGTAAGTTTGAGAATAGAAAAGCTACAACAATTTTATAAGAAATTTGTAATATTTTGTTGAAGTAATAAAAATATGGAGCATTGAGCACAAAGTATAATGAATGGTCTAGGTCCACATCTAAGGGAGGAGCATGCCACTCAGCTTCAATGTTTACAAAGGGGTTTTTTTTTTCATTTTTCATAACTTGCACCCAAGGAGTCAAAGTTTTGACTTCTTATAGTCAACAAAGAGTTGGTTCTATCAACTTTATAATGGTACAATTTATTTTTCCCCAACTTGCTATAATTTTTCAAGATTCACCTCTAAAAGTCACTTTTTCTCTCTTTTTTCAACATTATTTGACAAGGCATATCTTTTGCCCATGATGTCAAAATTGAGAATTTGTTTTTGAAACTTATTAGAAAAATGAAAGGAATTCGTTGGTACATGTAATTTTTTCTTTGGAATTCCTATTTTCTCGAAAACTTGTAAAATCACTGTGTTATAAATGGTAGATTTAGGCTTCCAAATGGTCAAAATTGTACTCAATCTTGTAATTTTTCTTGAGGGCATATTTTACAGCATTGTTTGTTATGGGGGGTTAAATTTGTGTAGTTTTTGTCATTTATTTGAGGTTTTTAAGGCATTCCTAGTCAATGTCTTCATTGTCCACCTCATGACATTAACTTATTTTATTTTTTTTGGACATTTGTAAGAACTCCAACAACACATTTGTTTGTAAATGCACTAATATAAAGTTCAAAAAACTAATTTTTTGTTATTTTTTTGGGGGATTGTTTGCACATCTGTAGTGCCTCTTTTATACATGCACTAATTTATAAAGTGACATGGGGGTTGTGTTAGTGCCTTGTCATCACAATCTTGTCCGGTGAGCATACCTCCACAACAACATTCTAGTCACATGCGTGTGTGCCTTATTTTTGCACACCCTTTTCTAGTTGCTTGTGTTAGACCTAATATTGCATCTCCATCTACTTCCACACAATTCAAGTTATTTGCCAACACCTCTTCCTATCAACATTATGGGGGATCTCACTTGGTTCTATTAAGGCTTCTTTTTCAGTGAAGTATTGGGCACATCATCTCTCTCATTTTCAGTTGATTCATATTTGTGACACTCTAGTATCTTTTTAGAGCACTACTTGCATATTTTAGTAGTGTCAATGTGATGCAGAGTAGGGGTAGGTTCCTTAGGTTTCTAGAGAGATTCAAACATCTTCTTGACTGATCCTTTCAAACACATCCAATCTCCTCTTACATTCAACATGGTCTTCAAAGGGTGTGAAATGTACAAAAGATGGCTTAATCACATAGACCTCTTTCCAACCCCTTGATACACCTTGAACCACACTAACATGATAGGTTTAGATTTCCCAAACTCACCAAAATCCCTAACTCCTTCCTCTTCCTATCATTCCTTAGCAAATTGTCCTATTGGCTTGTAGACCTTGGAACAGGGTTTTCTGAGCATAACTTGAGGAAACCCTTACAAACCTAGAAACCAATTGGCATTTCAGATACCCTTTTGAATTTTACACAACATATCAAGAAAGAAAGTGGGGTTGTTTCAGAAAATAAGCCCCAATAATTGACTAGTAATGCTGCAACTAGGCCAAATTAGGCCACTTTTACATAGCAAGTACAAGTAAAACTCACTCCATATCACAAATTCAAGTACTTCAAGGCTTTAGAGAGGTTACAAAAGGTTAGATTATGCAATTTTTGTGGTTTTTGGACTTCACCAAGTCACCTTTCTAATACATCAACACACCTATGCTAGAATGCCTAATACATGAGGATATTAGGCACAATTTGCTTCACACAGCACTCCATTCCTATCCCCTACACCTAAAACCTTAATAACACTGAAACACATCCTATCTAAGACCATTCCACCTAGTTATGGAGGTTAAAACAGGTGGAATGGGTCAAAAACCCATTTTTTGTAGAAACCCTCAAATCTTAGGGTTTTCAACCTATTTTCAAAAATCAGGCTATAAAATCCTCCAAACTAAATGAAAAATTCCCTAACCATACTCAAATGAATCCACACTTGTGTCACTACAATATTCTATGCACTTCAACTCATGACACTCCTGTACAGAGCCGTACAGAACGTGGGAACAGCAGATAATACAGAAAATTGCAGGAAAATAGGAAATATCTTTATTATTATCTCCAAAACTTCTTCAATAGCCCCCCACGAATGTTTTTAGCCTAATTTAAACATGGAACATCAGACTTCAACAATTTCAACCAACTTCCCAAACTGCCAAGTCATTCAACCTCTCCAAATACATGGGAATATTACATTTCTTAATGAAAAATGTCACTTTCCTAAAGGAACATGTAACTTTTCACCCCTAGGACTAAACTTAGGACACAAAACACATATTATGACATGAAAAATGGTCTCATCAGACCTTATTACAACCAAAATTGGCCTTGACAACATTTTACCATCATGTGGTGTGACTAGGACAAGGTGCCCCTGCACCATACACCCGAGGAGAAACGAATCTCAGGCTCCACCTAAGATTAGATCTTGGACTGTCATGCCATGTTTTGTGATGTTCTCTTCTGTCATCCATGTTGCATCTTCATGAGGGAGGCCTTGCCACTTGACTAGGTATTCATTGTAAACCTTATGCCTAGTCCTATTCACTTCCTTAGCATCTAGAATGCATTCCAGCTTCAATGGTTCAGGAGGAGGTAAATCATGTACCTAATCTGCATCATCAACATCTGGATCAGCACTTGGACCTATTGTAGCAGACCCCTTGAAAGGATAGAGGTTAGCAACATTGAAGATAGGAGAGATAGCAACTCCAGGAGGGAGTTCTATCTCATAGGCATTAGATCCAAACTTATGGACCACTCTCCAAGGCCCAATTTTCTTCATGAGCAACTTGGTGTACTTGCCCTTGGGCAACCTTTCCTTCTTCAAATGTGCAAGGACCAAGTCTCCAACCTTTAATTGTACATCTCTTCTCTTCAAGTCAGTATGTTTATTATACTTGTCAACACTTGCTTGCAAATGGTCTTTGATTTGCTGATGGATCTCTCTCATAGCTTCAACAAAGGCTTCTCCTTTAGTACTTCCCTTCTCCATCCCTATCAAGTCTCTAAGCTCAAAGACACCTCTAGGTTTCAGACCATACACCACTTCAAAAGGGCTTCTCCCTATACTTCTATTGATTGAATCATTGTAAGCATATTTAGCTTGAGGAAGAACTAAGTCCTATTGTTGCCCATGCTCCTTAGTGAGACGTCTCAAGAGGTTTTCAAGTGATATATTGACCACTTCAGTCTGCCCATCTGTTTGTGGATGATAGGTAGTATTAAAGGTCAAATTAGTGCCAATTTTCCTCAAAGGGTTCTCCAAAAGTGACCAATGAACTTTGAATCCCTATCAGATACAATTGTCAAAGGAAGGCCATGAATTCTAACAATTTCTTTGAAGAACAACCCTGCAATATGAGAAGCATCATTTGTACACTTACATGGAATGAAGTGGGCCATCTTACTGAATCTATCAACCACAACAAATACACTATCATAACCCCTTTGAGTTCTTGGCAAACCTAATACAAAATCCATTCTTAGACTCTCCCATGGCCTATTAGGTATTGGTAAGGGCTGATAAAGTCCTCCATTAGAAGTAGAATCCTTGGCTCTTTGGCAGATTGTACAACTTTCCACAAACTTTCTAACATCTACTTGCATTTTAGGCCAAAAGTAGAACCTTCTTACCTAATCCAAAGTCTTATCAACCCCAAAATGTCCTCCTAGACTTCCACAATGTTTCTATTTGATCAAATTAGTTTTCATGGAGCACTTTGGAATGCATAATTGAGCACCTTTGAACAACAAGCCATCTTGCAACATAAAATTAGAATATTTCTCATGAAAAGCATCCTTAAACTAAGTACAAATAGAATATACCTCTTTGAAGTCATCATCAGTAGCATACATGTCTTTCAATGCATCTATTCCCACACTTTGAAGTTGGATTTCATGGACCTTCAGCTTAGAGCATCAGAAACCTTATTGGATTGACCTTTTTTGTACTTGATGGTAAAGGTATAGATCTACAAGTATTCAACCCACTTGATATGTCTATGGCTCAGCTTATCTTGACTATTCAGAAATTGCAAGGCATGATTGTCAGTGAAAACAATGAATTCCCTTGGCAAAAGGTAGTGTTTCCATTTCTTAAGGGACTGTACCATTGCATACAAATCTAGTTCATAGGATGAATACCTTCTCTTGGCTTCATTAATCTTTTCACTTCTTGGCTTAGGACTACACCAATTGCAAAGCCACTTGCATCACATTCTATGGTGAAAAACTTGTTGAAGTCAGGTAAAGCAAGGATAGGTTGTTGTGCCACTCTGTGTTTCAAATATTCAAAGCTCCTATTTGCCTCATCGGTCCACTAAAATTTCTTCTTTTTATCTCCTTTAATTGTGTCAATAATGGGTGAGCAGATATGACTAAAGTTCTTGATGAATTTCCTATAGAAACTTGCAAGCCCATGAAAGCTTTTTACCTCTCCAACTAACTTTGGAGTTGGCCAACTAAGTATTGCCTCTACTTTGGTGGGATCCATCTTCAATGAGCCTTTGGAGATCACAAAACCAATATACACTAGTTCTTCTTTCATAAATTCATACTTTTTAAGGTTTATCATCAACTTCTCCTCATTCAATCTCTGCAAAACCATGTCAAGATGTTGCAAGTGCTCTTCCTTAGTCTTGCTAAACACAAGAATATCATCCAAATATACAACAAATTTTCCAATAAAAGGCTTCAAAACCTCATTCATTAACCTCATAAATGTACTTGGAGCATTTGACAATCCAAAGGGCATTACCATCCATTCATAGAGACCTTCATTAGTTTTAAAGGCAATTTTCCATTCATCACCTTCCCTTATCCTAATTTGGTGGTATCCACTTTTGAGATCAATCTTTGAAAAATAGCATGCACCTCCAAAATAGTCCATTAGGTCCTCTATTCTAGGTATTGGAAACCTATATCTAATAGTGATTTTATTTATGGCCCTTGAATTAGTACACACTCTCCACTCCCCACCTTTTTTGGGTGCTAAAATAGTAGGGACAGCACATGGACTTAAACTTTCTCTTATGAGACCCTTGTCTAACAATTCTTGGACTTGTTTCTTGATCTCTTCATTCTGCTGAGGGGTCATTTTGTATGTAGCCTTGTTTGGCAAATTGGCACCAGGGATCAGGTCTATGTGATGGTTGATATCTCTCATGGGAGGCAAAGAACTTGGCAAATTATCCACTACAATATCCTTGTACTTATGCAACAAAGCTTGAACCTCACTAGGCATATCTTCTACCTTATTTGTTGCTAAAACAGACTTGGACTTAGGTCTGATCACTAAGACAAATCCCTATCCACCTTCTTCCTTCATTGTTTTCAAAAACTCTTTCTCTCCTACTACCATAACACTAGACCCAACTTGTTTGCCAACCTCTTCATCTTGGAGGGGCGTCAATGTGAATGAGACTCCATCTTTATCTATGACATAAATGTTTTTCTCACCATCATGCTTGGCTTTTCTATCATACTGCCAGGGCTTTCCTAGCAGCAAGTGACAAACATCCATGGGAATGATGTCACAAAGGATTTTGTCTCTATGACCCCCAATATTAAACTCTACCCATGACTGCTCATTTACCAAGACTTGTTGAATTTTGTTTAACCATGACACTTTGTATGGTTTGGGATGAGGAATTCTTTTCATATTCAATTTTTCTACCATTTCTAAGGAAACCAAATTATCAGTAGAACCTAAATCAACAATTACTTTGCAGATCTTTCCATGTGATTTGCATGTGGTCCTAAATAAGGACTTCCTTTGTGGAGGCTCTTTGATTGTTGGCACCTTAATGAGTGTCCTTCTCACCATCAAAGTCTCACCTACCTCAGGAGCAGCATGCTGAGATGGTGAATTAACACTTTCATTGTCTTCCTCATGCACAATTTGAGTCCTTCTCTCACCTCCATAGAAACTTGATGTTTGTTTGTCCAAGTACTTCCATGCTAGATGTCCAAATTGATTGCAATTGTAACATTTACCTAAGAAGGTATTTGACCCTCTCCCTTGTCCACTAAACCTTCCTCTACCATTAAATCTTTTTCCTCTGAAGTTACCTCTACCACTTGACTCACCACTTTACTCTTGATGGCTGCTTGACTCACCTTGTGGTCTTTGTGACTCCCCTCTTGCACCAAAGTTGCCTCTACCTCTAAAATTCTTTCCCTTGCCTCTTCCTTGTTTCTCTTGTCTCCTCTTGATTCTTTCTTCTACCTTGACTACCATTTGGAAACATTCCTCAATTGTCTTAGGGGTAGAAAGGATGATCTCATCTTGAATGTTGTACCTTAGGCCATTTAGATACCTTGCTACCTTTTCTTTTTCATTCTCAACATGTCCTTTTCTAATACTTAACTTATGGAACTCCTCAGTGTATGCCATAACATCCAACTCCTTTTGTTTGACTCTGCAACTTCCTAAAGGTCTGAATTTCATAATCTGCAGGTAGAAATTGTCCTTTCACCTTGGCTACATTCTATCCCATGAATTTATCTTTGCTTTGCCCTTCTTTTCTCTCTCCTCTTGAACATAGTTCCACCATGTTAGGGCAAGGCCCTTCAACTTGGTTTTTGCATACTTCACCTTCTTATCATCTTCTACCTCCTCAAATTTAAAGAAATTATTAAGAGCATCTATCTAGCCCAATACTTCTTCACTGTCCATCTTCCCACCATACATGGGCACTTCCACTTTCAACTTAGGAGTACTTTATCCCTTGACAACCTTTAGCATTCTAACCATTCTTGCTTCTTTAGGGTCCATTTCTTCTTCCTCATCTTGGACTCCTCCTTGAGGGTTTTCACTCTCACCCTTTTCTTCTTGGTCACTTTGATCCCCACTAACCACACCTCTCTTTAGGCTAGATTCCAATATTGCAATTCTAACAAGGGCAGCTTCATGAGACTCTTTCACTTATCTCAACTCCTTAGCATGTTGTTCTTTAAACTCTCTAACTTCCTTAGCCACTAGATTGTTCTTTGGAGGCATCTTGTTTATGCAAACTCAACTCTTCTTTCCTTATAAATTAGAACATATGCTCTGATACCACTTGATGCAGAGTAGGGGTAGGTTCCTTAGGTTTCTAGAGAGATTCAAACATCTTCTTGACTGATCCTTTCAAACACATCCAATCTCCTCTTACATTCAACATGGTCTTCAAAGGATGTGAAATGTACAAAAGATGGCTTAATCACATAGACCTCTTGTCAGCCCCTTGATACACCTTGAACCACACTAACATGACAGGTTTAGATTGCCCAAACTCACCAAAAGCCCTGACTCCTTCCTCTTCCTATCATTCCTTAGCACACTGTCTTATTTGCTTGTAGCCCTTAGAACAAGGTTTTCTGAGCATAACTTGAGGAAACCCTTACAAACCTAGAAACCAATTGGCATTTCAGATACCCTTTTGAATTTTACACAACATATCAAGAAAGAATGTGGGAACAGTAGATAATATAGAAAATTGCAGGAAAACAGGAAATATCTTTATTATTTTGTCTCCAAAACTTTTTCAACAACCCCCCATGAATGTTTTCAGCCTAATTTAAACATGGAACATCAGACTTGAATAGTTTCAACTAACTTACCAAACTGCCAAGTCATTCAACCTCTCCAAATACATGGGAATATTACATTTCTTAATGAAAAATGTCACTTTCCTAAAGGAACATGTAACTTTTCACCCCTAGGACTAACCTTAGGACACAAAACACATATGATGACATGAAAAATGGTCTCATCAAACCTTATTACAACCAAAATTGGCCTTGACAACATTTTACCATCATGTGGTGTGACTAGGACAAGGTGCCCGTGCACCATAATGGGGTCACTAGTGTAGTGTTTTGTATCACTTTGATCATTGCACCATCTGTATTTTCAACTTCCTAGATTATTTTTCCTTTGTTTCCAGTTGTGTACATATAGTTGACTACTATTATTGAGGGCACTCATGTAGAGTTTTGTGTCTCATCCTAATCTACATTCTTGGAGGGTTCATTGATTCTAGCAGATACTAGTGCTTCTTCAGCAAAGTTTACAACTTCCACATGCTTCGAGAGTTCTTCATGTTCCTATCTTTTAGGTACATCCTTGAGGAGGTTTATTTTTCCTTCTCATTCTCTCTTTTGGAGAGGAGTTTTATTTCCTATTAGGTTTTCTCCTTTTCTCTGTTTGCAAGAGATATTTTGTACATGGGTACCTCATCAAGCCTTGTTACCAAGACCCACTCATACATCTTTGCATTTTTCAGTGTTTAGCTTACTCTCTAAATATCACTTAAGGGGGGTGTTAGTGTGAAAAGTGCTTTTACCTATCTATCTTGACCAGGTTATATTTACACTACACTTAAGCTCACTTAAAAGTCATTTAGACTTTTGTCTCACCTCATATGCACACAACATGTGTCCTCACACTTGTCTCAAGTGAGTCCACATGTGTCACAACTTTGGAGGGGTAGTTAGACTTTCAGTCCTTCCATCTCACCTCCTCAACCTTGCCTTTATATGCAAGGTCTATATTGTACTTTTGTATGATCCATATTTTTTTATGCTTGTATGATAGTTATTTGGCATGTTTTGTTGAATTCAACTTTGTGGAAGTGTTTTTGATTTTGCAAGTGATCTTGGCTGCTCCAACAATAAATATAACTAAAATATATAATTTATGTATAAAATAAATATAAAATTAAATAATAGAAATCAACATTAAACATATATCATATTCAATATAAATATACCATTATATTTAATATATAATGATATTAGAAATAAATATAGTAATTTATATTATATAAAAAATGGTATATAATAATAAATATAGTTATATTTTAAATTTCATATATAAATTAAATATAATTCAATAATATATGTATATAAATATAAAATATATAATAGATTTAATGTAAATATATAAATTTTACAAATTCAACTCTTTGACAAATTAAAAATAATATAAAAAATTTGTTAGATGTCAATCCTGAAAGACTGCTAAGAAATAAACATCGTGAAGCCAATTAAATGAGGCCAAGGTGACTAGAGAAGGGATGGGAAGGTGTTTACAATAATTCATGAGAGACTTTAAAATATCTTATTAAATATGTAAGACCTACAAAGTCTTTCTAAAGTAAACATAGTGGAGGATTTCCACCATATTTGGCCATTGCTATTTTTCTAAAATGAGCTTACTAGAATTTGAGAGAATGGGTATTTAAATTATGATACCATAGTAGAATTTTATCTCCTTGATGCATCCATGTCCTTGAGAGATTGAAAAATGCTCTAGGGATTAGGATAAGTTGTTTTGGGACCCAACAAATTGGCGTCGTTGCTGGGGATAGTTTACTTCTAGTTGAATATTTGCAATCCATTAACATAGTGAAATTTCTCGTATTTTTTCCCATCAGGGAAGTGGAAACTCTGTTAGTCAAACCTAGGAAATTAGTTTTTAGATAAGAAAGGAATTAGAATGGATCGTAGAAGAAGACCCGAAAATATGTCCACACATGAGAGTTCTTCCAACCATTCAAGAAGCCAAAAGAACATGTGGAGAACAAGAAATCCTCATGCCTAAGGTTGGGTGGGTACTTCTAGTAGAGATGAGGCATTTGATGACTGTAGAAGTCAATATCAGTATGTTAAGGGAAAATTGGAGTAAACATGAATAATCAATATATCAATATCAATAATACCCAAAACTCAATGAAAAGGGAAATAATCAAGATCAAACAAACAAAGATGAAAACCCTTTGCAAACCTCAATACTTCATAGCTTTCATTGGTTGCCTATCTCAATCGATCTTGCATGTATGAATAAGGCCCTCAGAGAGTGCACTTCCTTGCTATTCCAAGATTGTCAATGGAGAATGGCTATGATAGTGCTTTGTAATGAAGATGAGCTTCATAACAAAGGTAATGATATGGTAACAAGTTGATATCAAGCAAATGGAATGACGTGGGTGCCAAAGGCATGCTGTAATTCCTGCAGAGTAACAATACTAAAAGCTTGGATGAATGAAATGGAAGAAGTGAGTTCAATTTATAGACTTGAGAGAGAGAAGATCAACAGTATAGAAAGAATGAGAAGATCAATGGTTGAGAACGGTTGAGGAATGTGCGTGAATAAGAAGAAGACATGTATCTTGCTATATTTTGCATGAGAGGAATTAATAAAATAGAAGAATGAGTTAACTGAAGAGATTAAATCAATTAAAAGAATAGATCAATCAGTTAAGAGAATAGAACTAGAGAATGGAAATTGCATGAGGATGAGAAAATATTTTAGCTCAATTAAATATTTAGAATATTCAATTGCATGTGCACAAGGATTGAATTATATTTAGAGATAACTCAATTTAGAAGAAATGGACAACTTAAATAAATATTTGATTTATTTAAATTTAGAAAAGATATTATTGGAAGAAGCAATTAAATAATTGATATTATTTAATTTAGAATGAATTTGGAAGAACTAATTAAATAATTGGTATTATTTAATTTGTTGGAGGAATTAGAAGAATTTAGGAATTTAATTAAATAAATTGATTTTATTTAATTGTTGGAAGAATATGAATCAAATAAATAATTTTGTTTATTTATTTATTGATAGAGGAATTTGACTTAAATAAACATTAAGAATATTTATTTGGGTAGAGCCCTATCGTTTTTAGGTGTATACATTTTGCCCCTCTTTGAAGCAATGTGTTTTTATCACGTTGTTTCAAATAATAGAGTTTTTGATATTGATACATGCCCCAGTTTGCCCCTAGTATAGGTTATGATGATAGGATACCCCCTTGGGAGATTGGATGGTGATGCAGAGGCATCCACACTATAACCTTCGCATATAGCATGGATGTCTGCAGCCCATCCTCATCATCATCATCATCACCATCATCATCATATTTCGCTTTACTCTGTCAGCATCATCATCATGTTTCCTAAAAACACCAACAGCATCATCATATTTCGGATGAGCAGAATTATCCTCCTGCCGACTACTATTCACCTCCTCCGCCTGTCGCCTATCATCATCATGATACTCAACGGGCGCAAACATCCTCCTGTTGCACTGTTCATCAGGCGCCAAACACCAGCGGCATCATCATAATTTGCGACACCACCTTCGTCAGCAGGATATCAAATATCTGGTTGCTCCAAATATCCTGATGACGACCACTTCAGCACCTTCCCTTCGATGCTCCGCTAGCCGACGACACAAGCAACAGCATCATGATATGGTTTATCCGGTTCTCTCGAAACCTCCTGATGATGCTAACACAACCTTCTGCCACGGACTTCCGCCGATACCTAAGCAATTAACGATAGCAGGATAAACTCGCGTAGGGGGATATCTCAATATCCTGATGACGATGACGTCACCCAATATCCTGATGACCTCTTCAACACTTAGTCAAAAAAATGAACTTTCACTCCCGCATCTGCTAGCGATACGCGGATGATGGGCACTCCCGGACGATGATCCTGACGGCGATATATACACTGAGTATATCTCCGACTTAAAACATCCTGATGCACTTGCAACATGCAAACTTCAACAGTTTCATGAACCGATCTTCTACCTGATGCCGATGCACTCCTCTCCGGCAACTCCTGATGATGATCACCCTGACGCACTTGCACTTCATGCAATCGAAAGCATCATGCTCTCCTCCACTTATCCGGATGACGATATCCGAACTGACTGCAGGATATTTGCAGAAATATCCTGATGATGCCGTTTTAACGAACTTCTTCACTTAGCGAAATTTCACTTCGTCGATCCTCCAGGGATGACCCGATCCACTCTCAGGGTGATCTTCCACACTCTATCAGCTCAACCTAGCACATACCCATGCTAGGGTCTTCAACACCTTTCGACGGCGATCCTGCACACCTGCATGCAAACAGAAAACAAACTACAACCTAACCTACTGTACATCGCCATTCCACCGATCAGACGGATCAACTGGTGGAATGGATCAGTAAATCCATGAAACCACCCAAACCAGCAAATCGATTTAACAATGGAATCCAACCAGAGAAAGAACACAAACAGGATCACTTTATTTGATTTCAAAAGATGCAATACAATGACCAATCTCTCTCTCAGTCCCACTCTCTGCAACCTAGCTCGATCGATGATATCTATCTGTCTATCCAATATCAAACGATCCTCATGCTTAAATAGATTTTCCTACGAGTACTACTGACCCGACTCTAAGCGGCTGGGAACTCTCCAGGCGGCTGGGAGATCCAACCGGACCCTACAGCATGACAGCTGTTTAACAAACTAACTAAAAATAGCAAAAGCCTGGTCAGCATGATCTTATCACGATCAGCATGACCTTATTACATGCATTTGGTCTTAACAGACCTTCTTGAAAACATAAACAAGACCTAAAACTACTAACTGCCTTATGAAGGCCAGCTGTCAGGTAGGTGCTCCTGCACCATACTCCCCAACAGAAAAGAACTCATGTCCCATGAGTTTAGTATGTGGAAGTCCTCCACCTTTACACTTTGCCTTTGTAATATGCTGATCTGCTCCAGCTTTGTCCTCTGCTGGCTCTTGGCTGCTCCAAGTCTTCTGCACTGTAACTTGCTTTCTGGCAAGTAAATCCTCATGCCTGTTGATGTAGGCCTTTTTCTCACATACCCTGTGTTTGCCAGGTTGTCGGACCAGAACCTCTTTCTGAACTACCTCTTGAACTGCGGAAATGTTCAACTCTATCTTCCTGTCAATCTTTATAGGACAAGCAATAGTCCCAACTATGACAACATCCTTGTCATTCTTCTGAACTGGTTGCTGTGTGCAAACCTGTTTTTGCACCTGCTGCTGACCTCTGTCAGTCACAACTGAAACTTTCTTCAGCTTGTTGTCTGTAACAACTCCTTTCCCTGCAGTGTCCTCAACTGCCTTTATGCCTGCTCCTCTAGGCATCTGCACAAATTCCTTCTTTCCCATTAAAATGATTTGGGCTGCCTTCTGTACTGCAGCTTGTGCCTGCAATGGCATCAACTTAATAGTTTTCCCATCCTTCTTGATGGTGTAGGTATTAGCATACCCATCATACAGTACCCTTCTGTCAAATTGCCATGGTCTACCCAACAGTAGGTGACAACATTCCATAGGCAAAATATCACACAAAATTCTATCCTGATATGCTCCAATCTGAAAATCCACATATGCCTGTTCAGAGACAAAAAGTGATTGACTATCACTCACCCAAGATGCCTTGTAAGGGTGTGGATGTGGAAACCTTTCCAAATGCAGTTTATCCACCATTTCCTGAGATACCATGTTGTCTGTTGAACCAGTATCAATGACAACCTTACATACTTTACCTTTGCTCTTGCATGTGGTCTTGAAAAGAGCTCTTCTTTGCATCAGATCCTTTGATGCCTGCAAACTAATTCTCCTTAGCATCAGTGATTCTCCACTCTCTGGATATCCATAATTATCAGGATCTCTGTTTGAACTCTGCGCACTTTCTTCTACTTTCTCTTCTTGCACAAGTTGTACTCTCTTGTCACTAGTTCTATCATTTCTGGATGATGAACCTTTGTTTTCTGGACATTTGAAAGATGGATGACCAAACTCACCACAGGTGTAACACTTTCTTGAAAATGTAGTAGAACCTCTACCACCTCCAAATCTTCCTCTATGACCTTTCCATCCACCCCTGAAATCAGACTGTCCCTGTCCTTTACCAATGTCTTCTTGACCCTCATTGGTTTGCTTTTGTGTAGGGGCTGTTCCTCTTCCCCTATGGTTTCCTCTTCCTCTCATGGACTTATCATGTCCTCTATTCATCTTTTCTTCAATCCTAATTGCCATTTGATAACAATCCTCCACATTCTTAGGGTTAGCTAACACTAACTCATCCTGTATGTTAAATCTTAAACCAGCCAAGTACCTAGCCACCTTTTCTACCTCATTCTCATGATGACCAGATCTCATACTTAACTTATAAAATTCCTCAGTATATGTCTTCACATCCCTTTCCTTCTGCTTTAAAAATTGCAGCTTCTTAAACATCTGGATTTCATAATCCCTTGGCAAGAATTTCCCTTTGATCCTTGCTACCATCTTATCCCATGAAGTGATCTTTGACTTTCCTTGTTTCCTTCTCTCAGACTGTACATAATCCCACCATACCAAAGCATGACCTCCTAACTTGGTCTTTGCAATCTTTACCTTCTGATCCTCAGCAACATCTTCACATTCAAAGTGATTATCAAGTGCAGCAATCCAATCCAACAACTCATCTTCATTCAAACTTCCAGTATACTTGGTAACATCAACCTTTACCTTAGGTTTATCATTCTGTACTGCCTTTAACAGTTTTGCCAATCTCTGGTCTTCAGCATCCAGATCTTCAGCTACCTCTTCATACTCTTCAACAGTATCTTCATCTTCTTCAGACTCACTGTCTTCCACTTCCCTCTTTTTGTTCTTTTCCAGGGCTGTCAGCCTGGCTTGAAGTGCTTCAGCAAGCTCCTTCATCTTCCTCATCTCTCTAGCATGTTTCTCCTTCATTTCCTGCAATTCCCTTGCAGTACCACTTCCTTTCGGAGGCATTTTGTCAACCTCTCAAACAACACACAACACACAATCAATTCTATCTCTGCCCTTTTGGTGACAGAATCAACACACAACAGCCCAGACCTTTTGCTGAGCTCTGATACCACTATGATGCAGAGGCATCCACACTATAACCTTCGCATATAGCATGGATGTCTGCAGCCCATCCTCATCATCATCATCATCACCATCATCATCATATTTCGCTTTACTCTGTCAGCATCATCATCATGTTTCTTAAAAACACCAACAGCATCATCATATTTCGGATGAGCAGAATTATCCTCCTGCCGACTACTGTTCACCTCCTCCGCCTGTCGCCTATCATCATCATGATACTCAACGGGCGCAAACATCCTCCTGTTGCACTATTCATCGGGCGCCAAACACCAGCGGCATCATCATAATTTGCGACACCACCTTCGTCAGCAGGATATCAAATATCCGGTTGCTCCAAATATCCTGATGACGACCACTTCAGCACCTTCCCTTCGATGCTCCGCTAGCCGACGACACAAGCAACAGCATCATGATATGGTTTATCCGGTTCTCTTGAAACCTCCTGATGATGCTAACACAACCTTCTGCCACGGACTTCCGCCGATACCTAAGCAATTAACGACAGCAGGATAAACTCGCGTAGGGGGATATCTCAATATCCTGATGACGATGACGTCACCCAATATCCTGATGACCTCTTCAACACTTAGTCAAAAAAAATGAACTTTCACTCCCGCATCTGCTAGCGATACGCGGATGATGGGCACTCCCGGACGATGATCCTGACGGTGATATATACACTGAGTATATCTCCGACTTAAAACATCCTGATGCACTTGCAACATGCAAACTTCAACAGTTTCATGAACCGATCTTCTACCTGATGCCGATGCACTCATCTCCGGCAACTCCTGATGATGATCACCCCGACGCACTTGCACTTCATGCAATCGAAAGCATCATGCTCTCCTCCACTTATCCGGATGACGATATCCGAACTGACTGCAGGATATTTGCAGAAATATCCTGATGATGCCGTTTTAACGAACTTCTTCACTTAGCAAAATTTCACTTCGTCGATCCTCCAGGGATGACCCGATCCACTCTCAGGGTGATCTTCCACACTCTATCAGCTCAACCTAGCACATACCCATGCTAGGGTCTTCAACACCTTTCGATGGCGATCCTGCACACCTGCATGCAAACAGAAAACAAACTACAACCTAACCTACTGTACATCGCCATTCCACCGATCAGACGGATCAACCGGTGGAATGGATCAGTAAATCCATGAAACCACCCAAACCAGCAAATCGATTTAACAATGGAATCCAACCAAAGAAAGAACACAAACAGGATCACTTTATTTGATTTCAAAAGATGCAATACAATGACCAATCTCTCTCTCAGTCCCACTCTCTGCAACCTAGCTCGATCGATGATATCTATCTGTCTATCCAATATCAAATGATCCTCATGCTTAAATAGATTTTCCTACGAGTACTACTGACCCGACTCCAAGCGGCTGGGAACTCTCCAGGCGGCTGGGAGATCCAACCGGACCCTACAGCATGACAGCTGTTTAACAAACTAACTAAAAATAGCAAAAGCCTGGTCAGCATGATCTTATCACGATCAGCATGACCTTATTACATGCATTTGGTCTTAACAGACCTTCTTGAAAACATAAACAAGACCTAAAACTACTAACTGCCTTATGAAGGCCAGCTGTCAGGTAGGTGCTCCTGCACCAGATGGGAGGAAGGCAGAAGGGACATGAGATAGACAATCTCACGAAGAAGGGAAACCTAGGTTAGGGTGAAGAAAATAGGATGCATTTTAGAGAAACGAGAAGAAACGGGTGTAGGAAGTAGTCATAGTCACCACACAGCCAGTTAGGATTTCATTTTCTATATATAGGAGCTGGGTCCACAAGACAAGTCATTTTCACACTTGGCTTTAGTTGGTTTGTCCTTGAGAGCATAGGAGAGCATAGGAGCATAGAGCAGTCAGCATTGAGATGGATATTCCATGTGAGGAGCACCACTTTGAGCGAGTTCGTCAGTTTGATCAGCCAGCTGAGGCAGGACCACCGGTATGTATCTCAAAAAATTTCACCTAGGGTCATTTATGAGTGTAATAAATGCTAGTGAAATTGAGCTAGGATAGATGCGTAGGAAGCCAGTACGGTGCATATGCCATGTAGAACTGCGCATTTGATTTCCTACGGTGCATGTGAGATAAGAAACTGTGCATGCATGAGTTATGTGCATGCATGACATAAGTCGATGCATGCATGATTAGGCTGTGCATGTATGTTGTCTTCCGGTGCATAGGATTAGGTTGTACATATACAAGGTAAAACTGTGCTTCTAATATGGATTGGTGCATTTAAGAAATATTGTGGCGCATCTGCTAGAAGTGGCGCATTTGCTAATAAATTGCACATTTCCCTTATGTTTCAGCACATATGCATAGGATAATCAGTTTACTTAACAAAATTGATTCGATTGACATCTTGCTCGATGCGTCAATCGATAAGCTATCTCTGAGATCGCAGGAATCTAGTCAAGAGATGTAGTATGTTGTTTTGATCAATTTGATATGCTAAGTTAGTTGATATGATTCTGTAGATATGTTAAGCAAGATACTTGCAGCTTTAGGTTGACACATTGCCTTGCGTGCTTGCAGGAGGACATTCGAGACACACTTATGTCGAGGAAGCAGTTTCCCTTCCTGATGTTGCAGCGCTATATGCTGACTGAGATAGATCGAGAGGCTCTCGGCGCTATGGGCCTTGATTACATTTGCTTCATGCCTGAGGTTCATGCGAACCTTAGTTTACTAACTACAGTAGTGGAGAGATTCCATAGCGAGGATGGGACTTGTCACTTTTTGACTGGCGAGATGGTTGTTACCCTTGAGCATGTCTACAGGATTTTACACTTGCCAATACAGGGTGATCTTGTAGAGTATGATCCTCAGCGGCATGCAAGACTTGCAAAGTACAAACGGGTGTTTGATGAGCCCAAGCTAGACTGTCAGGTTATCTCCTGGCAAGATATACATGATTATTACGACTACTTCCCTGGTATAGTGGCAGGACTGATCAGAGGTGTTGTATGCCCTGATAGGAGATCGCATGGGTTCCCAATTGGATGGAGACAAATCATGGATAGGATGATCACATAGGGCACCCACTATGCATGGGGTGTCTATGTATTGGCGCACCTATACCACAATATGCATCAAGTGGTAAACCACAGGGGTGCCAGTCTATCGGTAGGTGTTTCATTGTTGCAGTTTTGGCTATGGGAGCATATCACCATTACGCAATCAATGTGCATCTTTTATAGATAGAGGGGCGAGTCCTATAGCTATGGATACGCAGGAGTGATTTCCCAACACAAGTTGGGAAAGCTTGAGTACTAGAGGCATGCTTTGGATGGTGTAGATGCAATTATCTGGTGCCCCTACTTGGAGTGTGAGCACTGGGATGAAGAGGACGATGAGTTACCCTATTACTTTTAGACTCGGTGGCTCATAGGCAGGACCTGATTTATCTTAGAGAGACAGATTGTCAGCAGAGTGCAGAGACAGTTCGGGAGGAGACAAGGTCGGCCGCAGGGGCAGGCACTATTCACACGGACACATGTAGAGAAGTTCAGATGGGGACTAGTGGCATCCTACGAGGAGGCATTAGCAGAGTTCTGGTAAACTCCTTATATTGCTTGGCCTATGAGGAGAGAGGTGGCAGACGCAGGGATGACTCTAGATTATGAGGAGTGGTTCACAGCGCACCCTTTTCTGAGGTACTTAGGGCCTGGAGAGCTGGTTCCTCACATAGATGAGGAGGATTCAGATGATGAGGATAGGGCCGGTAGGAGGAGGAGATAGAGGAGGAGAGGAGGATGGGGAGATGGAGGAGATGGAGGAGATGGGGGAAATGGAAGAGACGAAGGACAAGGAGGAGGAGGTGGGGGAGGAGGAGATGGGGGCAGACTGAGACATAGGAGGAGATCTAGGGAGGGGTCTTCTCACCACCAGCAGGTGGTGCAGCCACAGGTTACACAGCAGGTGCAGATGTCACCACCACAGCAGGTGCCCCAGTAGCAGGTGCAAGGATAGGGATAGGTTCCTCAGGGTCTAGTGCAACCAGATGCTCAAGAGTGAGCTATTGCCATTTTGCAGGGATAGGTTAGACAGCTGAGGGCACAGCTCAAGATGGCTAAGTCTTGGCAGGAGTCAGATGTAGGACGCGTGTCAAAGCTCTCTAGAGAGTGAGACTCATCCTTAGTGAGGGTGCAAGTTATCAAAGTAGGGAGAGACGTGGTAGTGGCAGCCCTAGGTACAGATGGTACTAGCAGCTTCTTAGTTGGATAGGTGCAATAGGCACAAGCACAGCTTGCACATGTACAGGCACAACTGGCATAGGTATAGGCATAGCTGACATAGGTATAGGGTGAGCTTGCCAGAGTGTAGGCTTAGACATAGTACTACCAGGGGCTATATCATGGTGTTGTACCAGCAAAGCAGAGGGCACTGAGCTAGAGGAGCCAGTCTGTGGTAGGCACAGCGCAGAGAGTAGAGGGTTCATGATCAGGAGCCTCTGTGATGGGCCCACAGCAGTCTAGGGCTAGCAAAGGAGGGGATGGAGAGGACAGTGTTGGGAGCAGTAGCCCACAATAGTAGGGTTAGCTGACACTTTGTACAGATTTTGGCTTTTATGTATAGACCTTTTGATGGCTCAGATAGCCTGGCATGTGTATACTTGTATCATTTTTGTACCGAGACATGTATCACTATTTATGTGATGTATTCATTTTGTACGACTTGACTCAGAGATGGTCCTGGTAGACTTTTGATATATTGTACATTTGGGCATGTTTTATTTGATATTTGTATGATGATGCAGCTATTGATGATCTGTATATGCAGTTGTTCATACTACATGTTATGGATGCATTTCTATTTTATGATGATACTCATGTGACGCATACTTTGATTATGTCTATATGATGCTATCTAATGCAGACTTAGGTGGTTTATGATGCTATGTGATGTTATCTAATGCAGACTTATATGATTATGATGCTATGTGATGAAAAATGTGTTATGTGATCTATATGATGATGCAATTTTTATGATGCTCTACATGTCTTTACCTATGTTTATGATTTTTTATGTGGGTATTGTGCTTTTTATGATGCAAATAGATATGGATGATCTAATGCATTTATTATGTATGCAAATGATTTAGTCGTGTTAATGACTATCTCATGTGATATGATATGCTATGTTTTTGTTATGTCCAAATGTACTCAATCGACACAGAGATGACATAATGATAGACAGAAGATCGATTGAAGACTGATTTGGTAGAAAGACTCATAAGCTTTCATTTGTATTGATGCTCTGCACTTTGTGGATCTTTTATTGCATGGGATATGGATGTTTTTATGGATGTATAATGGATATGAATGGTGTTTGCTTTCTTGACATATTGATGGTGCAAGTATTTTTGAAGTGCTTATTTCATCATTGGGCATTTTTTTGGTACTTTTTCTGAATGTTGTAAGTTAATGCAAGCATCTAGGTATAATTGAACCGAGATGACCTAAGTATTGCTTACATGGATTTTGACTTAGCAAGTTAATACGAGCATCGAGGTATAATTGACCGAGATGACCTGAGTATTGCTTACATGGATTTTGATTTAGCAAGTTAATACAAGCATCGAGGTATAATTGAACCGAGATGACCTAAGTATTTCTTGAGTATCAATAGACAAGGATTGCCCCCTTTCATGTTAGACCTTTGATGTCTTTGATGATCTTTTTTTGATCATGTCGTTAGACAAGGTTTCACATTACTAAATTTTAATCCACAAACAACAACACAAAGAAAATAATCATGCCCCCATCATAGCATCTCTAGCTTTTGGCATCCTTGAGTAGCATAGAAAGACATGATAACAAAAATCAAGATATTGTAACTTAACCATGATCACAACCACAAAACATTTTTGTATTTAGATGTGTTTGTTTCTTGCCATAGTTTAGGTCAAAATCATTTAAAGTGCTTTAGGTACTTGTTTTCTTTGCATTGGATAGGTTGACGTCTTGCGTCAAGATTTCTATTTTGAAAGCAGGTTTTGCTTGTGTTTGCTTGCCTTGTGAAAGGTTCCACAATCCTTATTAGTGATATGGACCCTAAGGGACTGACCTAGTGCCTCGGGGGCTCATTGCTAAATGGTCTTGCCGACGTGATGACGCAGAGGCAACATAGTTCAGGGTGAACCCTAATGGACCTAAGACCTAGGTGATAGAAAGTGGCGCGGACTCAGATAGATAGAAGGACCAAATATGGGATGGATGGCAAAGGTGGAGCCTCGAGGGTGCATTGAAAATGGCCTTGCCTACATGACAATGCAGAGGCAATGTAGTTTGGGGTTGACCCTATGGTACGGACGACAGACGCTATGCTAGGTTGACATTATGGATGGGATACTGGATAAGACCTTAGTTGATAAGGCGACAAGAGAGATAGAGTATCAAGCCATGATAGGTTATTGTTAGGTTGCACAAGGGTGCTTTATTAGATATGGATCAGATGAGAAATGATGGTAGGAAGAATGGACACAAGGTGATTGGTTTCCAAAAGATGGAGAAGACGATTTATCACAAGTAGTGCCTATTTACTAGGTTTTCACCACTTGCTTGTATTTGCATGAAAGCTAGAAGTACACATGACACCTGTTTGCCAGGTTTTTATCATGGTACCTATCCAAGGCACCTGTTTGCCAGGTTTTCACCAAAGGAAAAAAAATTGTTGTTTTTTCCATTTTTCTGATAGTTTTTTTATTTTTTTCTGATTTTTTTTGTTTTTTTTTTGTATTTTATGCCCCCCTTACATTGGGGTTCTCTTAGGTATAAAAATGGTGAAGATGCATATTGTTGATTAAGTCGTTAAACAACTCACCTTCCAATGTTTCCAACTGATATGCCCTCGATCCATAGGTAGCAATGATTACATACGGCCCAAGCCAGTTGGGTTCAAACTTGCCTTTCTTTTCCCGATCTTGTTGATTGCGGGGATTCTCTTTAAGTACTAAATCTCCAACCTTAAAGACTCTTGGATGGACTCTGTGGTTGTAGCTTCATGACATCATTTGTTGGTATGCCTTGAGTTGATTGAAGGCTTTCTGTCTCTTTTCCTCTAGCAGCTCTAGCTCTTACAATCTGGAAACTTTGTACTCTTCATTAGTTATGAGACCTTTTAATGACACCCTTAGAGATGGTAACTTGACCTCAATGGGCAAAATGGCTTCTAATCCATAGACAAGGGCATAGGGGGTAGCACCTGTGGGAGTGCGTATACTGGTTCGATAGGCCCATAGAGCCGGATTGAGTTGGATGTGCCAATCACGGCCAGCATCATTGACTATCTACTTAAGGAGTTTCAAGATTATTTTGTTGGATGCTTCTGCTTGGCCATTGCCTTGGGGGTAATAGGGTGTGGAGAAATGGTGTTGGATTTTGAATCTGTCACAAAGCACTTGTACATCCTGGTTCTTGAAAGGTCTTCTGTTATCCATAATAATGGATGAGGGAATTTGGTATCTGTAGATGAGGTAATTGAGGATGAATGAGGAAATTTGTTTACCTGTGATGGTGGTGAGGGGAACGGCTTCAATCCAATTGGTAAAGTATTCGGTGGTAGTTATTATGAACTTGTGGCAGTTGGATGAGGGCGGGTGGATTTGGCCCACAAGGTCGAGTCCCAATTGACAGAAGGGCCAAGGTGTCATTAAAGGTCTCAGCTCTTGAGCTGGTGCATGTATCAGGTTTCTATGTATCTGGCACTGCTTGCACTTCTTCACAAACTAATATGAATATATTTCCATGTTCAGCCAATAATAACCCAAATGCATGAGTTACTTAGCTAAGGAAGGACTGCTAGTGTGTTCTACAAATTCCTTCGTTCACATCTTGTAAGGCGGTTTGAGATTCTTTTCAAACCACGTCGGTATAGGGTGTCAGCGATAATGGTATAACGAGAGGTTTGGTGGATGAAGGTTCGACGTTGGTTTGAAGACAAGTCAGGTGGGAGGGTGTTATCCTTGAGGTAAGTATAAATCTTACCGTACCAAGGTGAATTAGATCTGACTAATAGGCATATGGAGTGCATTTCAGGATGATCATAAGCTGGTTGCTGAATTGACTCCACCAAGAACTCGTACCGTGACTCATTCTCTGGGATCTCAAGGAGTGAGGCAATGGTTGCCATGGCATCTGCTGCTTTGTTTTCAATGTGAGGTATCTACTCAAAGGAGATGATCACAAAGTACTCTTTAAAGTCATCAACCATGCGCTTGTATGGGATAAGCTTCTCATCTTTGGTTTGATAGTCGTCATTGACTTGGTTGATCACCAGTTGAGAGTCACCATAGACATGTAGCTCTTTGATTTTCCATTTTGTTGCCATTTTGAGACCAATGACCAAGGCCTCATACTCTACTATATTGTTTGTGCATGGGAATAACAGACGATAAGACTTAGGTATGGTGTCACCGTGAGGAGTGACCAACAAGATTCCTGCCCCCGATCCATGGTTTGTATAGGATCCATCAAAGTAGAGTTTCCATGAGTGTGTTGTGATATTAAATAAGGACTCATCTGGAAACTCAAATGCCATTGGTGTGGTATCCTATAATGGTGCTTATGCTAGCTAATCAGCAATGATTTGTCCTTTGATAGCCTTTCTGTCTATACTCAATGTCATATTCACTTAGGAGCATTACCCACTTGGCTAGGCAACCTGTTAGAGTTGCTTTGCTTAATAGGCATTTCAGTGGGTCTATCTTTGTAATAAGCGTGACTGGATGTGCTAGCATGTAATGTTGTAGTTTTTGGGAAGCAAAAACCACAGCAAGATACAATCTTTCTATTTGAGAGTATTGCAGTTCATAGCACCAATGTGCGACTGATGTAGTAGATAGCTCTTTCTTTACCTTCGTAATCTTATTTTCCTAGAAGGGCCCCAAGAGCTATTGGTGTAGCAGATATATAAAGTAACAGCAGTTTTCCTTGAATAGGAGGCATCAAAATAGGCAGGTTCATAAGATATTCCTTCAGTTTGCCAAATGCCTCTTCACATTTCTCATCCCACCTAAATGGAATGTTCTTGTGTAGGAGATGATTGAAAGGTTGGCACTTGTCTGCTAGTTGTGATATGAACTGATGGATTGCTTGCAACTTGCCCTATAGAGACCGCAGTTGAGTGATATTCTTTGGCAGTGGCATTTCCATGATGGCCTTGACTTTGGCAGGATCCACTTCAATCCCATTTACTGATACAATGAAGCCTAAGAGTTTGCCCGAGGTGACTCCAAACACACATTTCTTTGGGTTCAACCTGACTTTGAATTGTTCTAGTCTCTAAAAGACCTTCTCTAGCACATCTAGGTGTGATTCTCTTGTGAGTGACTTTGCAAGGATATCATCTACATAGTCCTCCATTGTGATGTGCATCATATCATGGAAGATAGTGGTCATAGCAGGTTGATATGTGGCTCCTGTACTCTTTAGCCCAAATGGCATGACATTCTAGCAGAAAGTGCCCCATGGACAAGTGAAAGCTGTCTTATGTTGGTCTTCTGGTGCTATCCTAATTTGATTGTATCCCGAGAAGCCATCCATGAGAGATAAAATGGTATGCCTTAAGTCAACTATGATATCTATATTTGGCAACAGAAAGTCATCCTTGCGGAAAGCTTTGTTAAGATCTTGGAAATCATTACATAGTCTGACTTGGCCATTAGGTTTGGATATTGGCACTATCTTGGAGACCCACTCTAGATAGTCTATTACTTTGATGAACCCTACATCCAGTAGTTTCTTAAGTTCTTCTTTCACTAGTAGGGCAATGTGCGGATGCATCTTTCTAAGTTTCTATTTGACTGGTTTCACTCCTGGATCTAGTGGAAGATGATGTAGGATCAAATCTGGATCCAATCCTGACATATCTACGTATGACCAAGAAAAGTTGACTTGCTTTTTCTTGAAGAATGGTACAAACTTAGTCTTTTCTGGTGGAGTTAGAGACTTGGCAAAGTGAATGATTTTAGGTTGTTCCTTTGTTCCAATGTTAACAGGTTCTGTAGGTTCCACAACAATCTGAGACTTCTCCTAGTGCATGTCGTCGGGGAGAGTGTCAAGCCTTCCATTTTCAGGTACCACAGTTGGGTTTTCACCATCAGATGCATCCTTTCTTTTTACTATTTTGGGATCTAATACTACCATGGAATGGTTTTCACCATCAGATCCAATTTTTATTTTGATATTTTTGTGACTGGAAGGCTTGGCACCCTCTCTGAAATAAGCCACGATATTGAGTTCAATAGCGAAGCCATCTTTATGATCTCCTGTAGGTAGGTGGTCCCTAAGTTCCATGTAGTCAATGTAGGAATCATTATTTTGGAACATGTCTAGTTGTGGGGTTCCTTGTAGATCCCAGTTAATAAGTTCAGGATGCACAAGGGGGAGGGGCTCAGAGGATAGATCTGATTCATTGATAGTTTGAATGGATATGTGACGGGTATTGGTAGGGATAGGGTCTGGGATGGTACTTTCCTCCAAATTGTTTATTACGATAGAACTTGAACCTTCCTCGAAAGTCATATTCTTAGGAATTGGCGAATCACACTCTAATGGTCTATGCGTTAGCATTTTTCCCTCATGGTAGGGGCTATAAGTTTGAACGGTTTTAACTTCCTTGTCGTCATAGGAGTGCTCTCTCAGCTCATCCCACTCATATTCATTGGAATTTGTGTCGCTATCCTCTTGAAGGTTATGGATCATTTCCACAAGACAAGCATTTGCTTTTGCTTTGCCCTTGTCCTTATATCTTAGACCTTTGGTATTTCTTGCTGGTGAGGATGAAGAAGGTTGAATGGGTTCTATTATTCCTTCTTTTTTTAGGCTAATGGGGCCTTGTCCTTCATAACCCATTCTATGTAGGATAGATTCACCTCGCCTATAGATTTCTGTTGGGAGCTTAGGTGGTTCTTGTTGTGTGTTCTCTTCTTCTTCTATGTAGAGCCATTGTAAGATATCTCTTTCCTCTGTTTCATCTGATAGGGTCCCCCATTTTACAAAGGGAGCTATAGGAGGTGCAAGAGGAGTAGATGGCTTTGAAAAATGTTTGGGTCACCCAAAGGATCTAGGAGATAGAGGCATTTTGGCTAAGTTGATTCTCTGCTTGATGGAGTATTCCCCTACTCCTATTTCTTTTATGGTAATTTTTTGCTCTTTGGGCTTGGATGAGGAAGCTTCAGAGATAGAATCATGCTGTGGGGTAGGGGATGTAAATGCACTATTGTTGGGTATGATTTAATCAAGTTTTGAGCGGACAGAGTTACAATGTTGAAAGGGGTCGGGATCACCTTGGATGGTGACTTATTTGCCGTTATGAGGGAATTTTATGCATTGGTGGTAGGTAGAAGGCACAGCTTTCATGGCATGAATCCATGGTCTACCTAGGAGAATGTTATAGGCTAGCTCCCTGTCTAGGACTTGGCAAACAACATCTTTTATCACTGGTCCCACTTGTATTGGTAACACTACTGTTCCTTTAGTAGTTCTTTCCTCTTCATTATAGGCTTTAATAGTAATCTTTTTCCTTGGATCCACCACATTTTTAGAGAACCCCAATGTAAGAACTAGCTTGAGCGTGCAAATATTTAAACTGGCTCCTCCATCAATGAGAACCCTTTTGATATGGTGTTTATGGATGAAGGCGACGATGTGCAAGGGGGTGTTATGAGGCTGAGACACTGAGATGTCATCATATTCGGTAAATGATATGGTACTAGAGGAGGTTAGATTTCCTACCATGGCTTGATACTTCTCTTGGGCCAAGTTCGTGGGCACAGTTGTTTCCACTAGGGCTTTTTCAAGAATCTCCTTGTGGGAAGGAGAAAGACGCAACAACTCTAGGATAGAAATGTGGGCAGGAGTTTTTCGAAGTTGGTCTATGACACTATACTAATGGGAGTTGGACTGAGAAGGTGACAACCTTGGAGGGAGGTGTTGGCAAGAGACACTATATGGATTCATGATTGTTGTCATTGATGGCAACAAAGTTTATCCCACACATCCGTAGTTCATGGTATGTCTCTACCGGAAGTCAGAGTGAAGAATGTTGTGGTCCGGTAAACAGGAACAGAGCATGTGGCGAGGTCCGATAGACAGGTCCGGATCCCTCAGAGAAAGTATCTTGGTGAAGTGAGGATTTGAGGAAGTCAAGAGGAGTATCTTGACTGATAGATTCCAAGGTTTGAGCCTCTGGTGTAAAAAGGATAAAGAGATATGAATGTTTGAGTGTCGGGTTCTCATGTGACAGTGTGAACAGAGCAAGAACTGACTGGCAGAACATCAGACATTATTCCGGATGTGTTGCTGATGTTGGTAAAGGTTATGAAGGCATGAATTATGTTTAGCCGACATGATTAATGATTTCCACAAGTATATCATTGATCCGCATTATGTGGTGTACAAGGATTCAGCCGATAGATCAAAGTTTGTTAAAAGATTAACTATTTCAGGTGCTGACTAGAAAGGTGATGAAATCACTTGTGTGGATATATATACATGATGGATTCAGTTGTGAGATGTGTTGTGGGTGTTGTTGATGTACGAATAAAAGCAGAGCAGAGCAGAAGCAATAAGTTAGCTTCGGTATGTGAAAGGAAAGCAGCATAAAAGAAGAGGAAAAGATGAAGTGCAGCAGATCAGTGTACTGAGCCTAACCAAAACTAAACTCCAGCATATGTGGATGCTACCAATCAGTTCAAGTATTGTATAACACTCTTTTGTAGATAGTGTGTCTCTTGTAGGCAGTGGGTCTCCCTGTGAGCAGTGTGCTCAGGTAGTGAGCCCTAATTGGCAAGTGCCATTTTGTATTTCCATTCTTCTAACAAGAGAATACAATCTTGGGTTAATCACCCCATGGTTTTCTCCCTTAATAGGGTTTCCACATCAAAAATACTATGTCATGTGTATTTCCATTTCATGATTATGTTTGCTCATTTGGATTAATATTACATTGATTGTTAATAAAGTTCAGAAAGGAGAAATAATTAGGATAACTGATTCACCCCCCTCTCAGTTATCAACAATTGGTATCAGAGCTAAGTTCGTCCTAACAGAACCTAACAGCTTGAGGAAGATCTGGGAATTCAAATGGATGCATATGGTTTAAGGGAGCAACTCAAGACTGCCCTTGATGATCTTGAACAGTCAAACTCTGAAGTCAATGAATTAAAGGAAAGACTCAAATAGGCTGATGATTTCATGAGAGAACTAAAAGACAAATTAAGTCTCTCTATGAAAAAGAGAAAGGAGCTGCTTCAGCAATTGGCAAGACAAGGTGAAGCAAATAATGCAAATGAAGAGCTGAAGGAAAAAACTAAGTTGTGTGAAAAGTTATCAAAAGAAATCATTATGGTAAGACATGAAATGGAATTAAGAGTCATGAAGTTTACCCAAGAAGTTGAAGAGAAAAGAAAAACTAAAGATAATTTTAGACAATCTCTCAAGGAGAAATCAGAAGATTGCCACCAGATGGATAGAATTATCAGACATATTGAATCTAATCTTGAAGATGCTAAAGATAATGAAGAAAAAATTGAGGATCAAATTGTCTCTCTCAAAAGGGATCTTCAAACAGCAAATGAGTATAAAGAGAAATTCAAGATAAGTTCTGCTCAACTTGAAGTTCTTCTTGGAAGTCAAAAGAAGGTAGATGACAAGTGTGGTTTGGGATATAAGAAAGGAGAAAGCTCCGGATCCGGTCAAAAGAATTTTGGATCAGAAAATCCATGGAACAGGCCTAGAAGACCTTTGGTAAGACAGCCTAATGCTCAAAGATATCCATCCTTCAATGGATACTGCCACAATTGCAATCACTTTGGTCACAAAGCTAACTTGTGCAGAAAGAGAATGAATCAGACTAGTTCATCTTTCTCTAGACAATGTTTTAACTGCAAAAGATATGGTCACAAATCTCATGAATGCAGAAATATGCAAATGAACAAATCATTCAATGGTAGATGATTTGCATGCAATAGAATAGGTCATATGGATAATCAATGCAGATCAAGAGGATATCAGTCAAATATGCAAAGAAATGTTGTTTGCCAAATCTGCAATAGATTCGGTCATAGTGCAAAATCTTGTAGAAGCAAGAATTAGGACAAAAGAGGTCTGGTATATCATAATCAGAATCAAGATAAGGGTAAACAAAACGTGAATGCGGATGAAGTTAAAAGTGAGATGAACAAGATTTGGGTGAAGAAAAGTACAGAGAATGTAGAGGTTGGATCCGCACCAGACTCTGGTGCTGATATTCCTTCCAGAAATTAAGAAGTGAGCTCTGGCTCAGGGGGACACACAAAGAAGACCTTGTTCCCCCAGCCAGTCAATTGGTGCTGGAACTGGCACAAGAAGAATTGTGGATTGAAGGGTTCATAAGGGCAACATCCAAACAAACTATGGTAAATATTTGGAAGATCCACATGATGTTTAAAGATCAGGATTGATCCGGTTCTCCAAGTTATCTGAATAAGGCAAACTGGAATAACTTAGGTCAAGCATTTATTGCAACCTAACATTAGGGTTTGCGGAGCAATATAAGGGTTTTTCTCATTAATCACTTGTTCATTCTACATTCAAGAAGAAATGAAAAGTGAAGCTCTGCAACAAAATTCCACAACTTCATCAAAGATCATTTGCAGAAGTCAATTCATCCAGAAATCAATCCAGCCAACTACGTGAAACCGAAAGGCACAAAAGGTATTTTCCATTCTCAATATCTCTCTGCAAAGCTTTGAAAGATGCATACTCTGAATATAGTAAAGATCTCTTATAGGCCCCGTCCTGAATTTAAGAAACATCCATACAAATCATTGGAGGTAGATCCCCTAGGAGCATTCTCTAGTGTTCTGCATGGCGTTTTGCACACAGAAGACATTAGGGTTTACATACATGCAAATATTGAAGAGTTTGGGGAATTCAAACTGAGAGACATCTATCACAAACAATTAATAGATGATACTTTTGAGCTTAAACTAGAATATAAGGGCATCCAAGAGAAATATTTTGATCAATTCATTCATTTCCCCTGTTTTGAAGAAGATGAATGGGTCCGGTATGTATTGAGTAGGGTGCATGATAACTTCCTATGGCTGAAAAGATCACAAAGGAGGCAATTAGGGTAGTAACTAGTTTATACTCCTCCGGAGGGATACCTGTCCTCAAATCTGTCAAAAACAACATTGTAACTGAGGCCACCGGATCAAAATTTGATAAGAGGGCAATGACCATTGAAGATATTATTGACCTGAATGTCAAGTTTGCATCTATGATAATAGGATACAAGACATATCACTCCAGTAGGGAGAATTCAGTATCTGGAACTACAGTATATACTGCTTATGAGATGCTGAGAAAGAATGCAGAATATGATCTCTATGAACTTCTTTTGAGCCAACTAATGGAAAACATATAGAAAATCAAAAAGTACAAGAAGAATTCCTTTAAATATGGTGGACTAATACTATGTCTATTTTTCTACTTCATGAATGAGTTGCCTAGATCAAATGGATGGGTATGGCAAAATGACAAACCGGTAGCAATTCAGATCAGAGACTACTTGCATGAACTTGGGGATGCTAAGGCAAGGAATACAGCTTTGTGGGGTTACTTCAAGCAATTTCAAAATACAATACAAATCAGAGAAAGAATCCCCAAATCAGTAGTTGAGAAATACAAGGATACAGTGTGCTTCATGGTAGACACTGATCAATGCCTAATGGAGGCAGTAGAGCCAAGGACAGTCTGGATCATGCCTATGGGGTATGAAGTTGATAAACAAATTGTAGAGCTGCATGTTCAACACATGCTCAGTCAGCCAAAGGACTCAAAAGTAGAAAGATTTGGAACCTTTGAGGAGCTGAGTGTAAAGATTCATGTACAACTCAGAGAACCTGAAATCAAGAGGAAGGTGAGAAAAGATGTAGAAAATATTGCCCAAGGCCTTGGCATCTCAAAGGAGGCACTTGATGCCCACAAGAAAAAGATGGAAAGGGCTGAGGAAGAGAAGAAAGAGGCAGAAAAGAAAAGCAAGGAAAGCGCTCCGGTAGAAACCTCCACTGGACTAGATCATCTAAGAGATCTGCACCTACCACTACCAAAAGCTCAAGGGCATCTAAACTGGAAGCACAATCATCTGGAAAAGGAGAAAAGAGAACAAAGAAAAAGGCAACGAGGTCCTATGTTAGCCTAAAAGATGATGAGGAAACCGAATCAGATGAGGAGATAAGGAAACTGAAGAAGAAGAAGAAATCATCCAGTGAACATTCTACCGGTCAAGGAGAAGAAGAGAAGGAAGAGGAATTTGCTAAAAAACCCACTCTATCCTTGGACGTTGTAGTAAAAGCAGTCACTGTGGATGGGAACCTGCAACCCTTAACAGAATTTTATGATGAATATAATGAAGCAGATAAAAAGATTCTGGAGGAAGCCACAGTTTAGTTTTTGAACACTTACAACAAAGCTTTTATTGAAATAATCTCTCTAATTCCCAAAAGCTTAGAGAAAACGCTTGAAATGAGGAAGAACAATGCTCAAGCAAAAGACCTTGAGATCTGAGAACAGGTCGCCATTCAGCGCTTCCCTTCAATCACTTCGCAGCAAATGAATATGATCTTTAAAGAGTGCAAGGATGAGTTCCAGAGCAAAGCCAGGATGAATCAGCTCATGCTTGGTGAAACCAACAAAGTGGCAAAAGAGACTGAAGAGATTCTCTGAAATACTCTTAAAAAGTTCAACATTCCCATCATAGAGGACTCTGGTAAAGACAAGGGCTCAGAATCCTCTATTCCGGAAGAGGTGGCTCATGAACAAACAAATATCTCTCTTCCGGTTTCCCCTACAGCTTCCGGATCTAAAGGAGAAGACAGAATACATGAGAAACAAGTAGGAGTGAAGGAAAAAGAAGTTGACAGTACCAAGGTTGCAGAGGAAGAGAAGACCCCAACAGAGGAAACCACAACTGATAGTGGTAAGAATGTGGAAGGAGAGAAAGCTCCAAGGGACAACCCTAAGAATGCAAAAGAGAAGAAACATCTGTCTCTGGCAAGAGACACTGCAAAAACTGTCCAAGAATTCCTGAACAAATAAATAATGGAGATTGATGAACCAGAGCTTCTACAAGGACCATTTAACTTTGATTCTCTTTCTCCGGTACAGACAATGAAGATTGCTTCATTTGCTAATGCCAAGGCTAAAGAAAAACTCCTAAAGTCTCACATGGAATACTGTGAGTTGATAGAAACTGCTTCCGGAGTGCTTGAAAAGATTATACCATCATTTCAGAAAGATCCCACAGCCTCCTCTTCTAGTAATCTAAAAACTCTAGTTAGCAGTGTTAGTACACATTTTGATTCTCTAGAGAAGTCAGCTGAAGAAAAGGTCTGGAAGGAGTTTTTGAATAAGAGATTCTTAGAGATACAAGGGTTGATCATTAATGATAGAAGGAATATGAATATTGGGATAAAGAGCTTAGAAAATGTCTTATAGATGGCGGAAAAGTATACAAATTTTGTATTTCATGGTCCAAAGCAACAGTAGAGATTGAGAAGAAAATAAAAGAGCAAGAGGATAAACTACTAAGTTTGTCTCAAAGTTTTGATCCTCTCTCTTCCTCCATAGTCAATCAAGAGTGTCAGACTATTGCAATCACAAATGCAATAAAGAATTTTGAGAAGGAAAAGAAGAACATAATTAGCCGGATGGGTGAACTCAGAAGAATCATTATCCCTAAGTTAGAGGCCATGCATGAGGCCATAAGTGATGCTCAGACTACCGCCCAAACCAATGATCCAACAGATCTTAAGAGGGCAGAAGCTTTTGCATTTTTGTTGAGTGGTCACATTTCAATTTTGGATAGAATGAAGCAAAGTTGGGCTACAGAACTCGTCCAATTGAAGACATCCTTTGCAGACATTCTTCAGTTTATGTGAGTATGTAATATGCGGCTAAGTATAGTTAAAATTTTTGAAACTTTTGGTATGCAGACCCTACCCTTTGCCATTGATGTCAAAGGGGGAGTGAAGAACAGTGAAGAATGAGGAATCCAACTAAGAGGGAGCTCCGAAAAATGTATATAAAAATAGAGCATCAGCCAAGGGGGAGCATAGTGTAAACACTTAGTCATTTTTCACTAAGTGTTGCCATCAATGCCAAAGGGGAAGATTGTTGGCAAGATACACTATATGGATTCATGATTGTTGTCATTGATGGCAACAAAGTTCATCCCACACATCTGTAGGTCATGGTATGTCTCTACCGGAAGTCAGAGTGAAGAATGTTGTGGTCCATTAAACAGAAATAGAGCATGTGGCGAGGTCCGACAGATAGGTCCAGATCCCTCAAAGAAAGTATCTTGGTGAAGTGCAGATTTGGGGAAGTCAAGAGGAGTATCTTGAATAATAGATTCCAAGGTTTGAGCCTACGGTGTGAAAAGGATAAAGAGATATGAATGTTTGAGTGTCAGGTTCTCATGTGACAGTGTGAACAGAGCAAGAACTGACTGGCAGAACATCAGACATTATTCCGGATGTGTTGCTGATGTTGGTAAAGGTTATGAAGGCATGAATTATGTTTAGCTAACATGATTAATGATTTCCACAAGTATATCATTGATCCACATTACCTGGTGTGCAAGGATTCCGACAGATCAAAGTTTGTGAAAAGATTGACTATTCCGAGTGCCGACTAGAAAGGTGATGAAATCACTTGTGCGGATATATATACACGATGGATTCAGTTGTGAGATGTGTTGTGGCTGTTGTTGATGTGCAAATAAAAGCAGAGCAGAGCAGAAGCAGTAAGGAAGGTCCGGTATGTGAAAGGAAAGTAGCATAAGAGAAGAGGAAAAGATGAAGTGTAGCAGATCAGTGTACTGAGCCTAACCGGAACTGAACTCTAGCATATGTGGATGCTACCAATCAGTTCAAGTATTGTATAACACTCTTTTGTAGATAGTGTGTCTCTTGTAGGTAGTGTACCTCCCTGTGAGCAGTGTGCTCAGGCAGTGAGCCCTAATTGGCAAGTGCCATTTTGTATTTCCATTCTTCTAACAAGAGAATACAATCTTGGGTTAATCACCCCGTGGTTTTCTCCCTTAACAGGGTTTCCACGTCAAAAATACTGTGTCATGTGTATCTCCATTTCATGATTATGTTTGCTCATTTGGATTAATATTACATTGATTGTTAATAAAGTTCAGAAAGCAGAAATAATTAGGATAACTGATTCACCCCCCCTCTTAGTTATCAACAGGAGGGTATTCAATGTGACCTTACCACTGCGGGTGATGATGCTACAATCAGTTTTGTTGGGTTATGATTGTTGATTGGGAGTGACCACATTGACTTGTGGGATGTGCTCCATTATGCAATCGATAGTATAATCGAATGGCACGCTCACATAGTTAGCATTATTATGCCCATTATTCTGATTTTGCCTATTGCGGTTATTATTGTTGTTGCCATTGTTATTGTTGTTGTATGGTCTGTCGTGATTGAGAAGCAGCTCCTTGTACACCACATGCGTTTTGTTAGAGGTATGTTGTTGAGGACCTCCTTGATTTTGGTCAAGTATGTCTTGAATGACATGTTTGAGACGGATACAATTGTTGGTCGTATGGCCTCTTCCTCTATCATACTTGCAGAAATCGGTGTCTTTCCAATAGTGAGGCTTTATTTGAGGCTCATAGTCGCTAGTTGGACGGAGAGTGATCTCATTGTTGGCCAATAGCTTTCTTAAAGAAAACTCTTGGGACTCTCCTGGTGGTGTAAACTTTCACCTAGGATTGGAGTTGTACCATGGCTTTGACTCTCGAGAGAATGTTTTGTTGGGCATAGTGTTGATTGCCTCTCCTTTGAGAGTGAATATTGGTTGCTATTTGGGAGCTGCCACTTTGGCATCAACCAATCCATCATTGACAACATTTTTATTCTTTGTCCAAAATTTTGAATTGTCTGTAGTGTAGTTAGAATTAGGGGTGTCCTTGTACAACTTTATTTGCCCCTTGTCAATCATAGATTTCTCGATAAATAATCCCATCTTAGTGACCTTCGAAAATGAGGTAGGGCATTGAATTTAGATTTGGTAGCTTAGGTCAAAGTTAAGGTTGTGGACAAACATCTCTGTTAATTGCTTCTTAGGTACGTCATATGATCATTTTCTCACGAGTTGTCTCCACCTTTGTAAGGAGGCGAAGGATTTGCCACTCTTTTTCTTTGTATTGCATAGGTCGAGCATGGAGACTTCATGTTCAATGTTGTATGAGAAGTGCATGACAAACTTGTTTACTAACTCATCAAAAGTTTTGATACCCGGTGGAAGCCATGAAAACCACTCCATGGCTTGACTACCTAGAGATCTAGGAAATAGTCTCATTAAGAAAGTTTCATTGTGAGCTACTTCCATGCACGTGGCATTAAATTCCCTAATGTGATCTCTTGGGTTTCCTTTCCCTTTGTATTTGTCATAGTTAGGAACCTTGAACCGAAAGGGGAAGGGCACCATGTTCAAACTTTTGTCAAAGGGGTACAGTGTGATGTCTTCCAAGGAGTAAGTTTTAGTGTCTGTTCCTATTTTGAGATCTATCATTTGCTGTGTTAGGCCCTCAATTTGTTTCCTCATTTCTTCCATAGGCATGTTTGGGTCTACGACTCTCTTTCCTTTATCTTCACCAGTGTGGTTTTCATGAGTTTCCTCTACGGTCTCTTTTAGTTTGTTGAGATCGAAGTCAATGGGGAGATTAAGTCCCAGATTTGCAAGATGAATAAAGTACTTGTGAGGGTCCTCATGGAGAACTTTTTCTAGCAAGCATTGAAATTTTTGATCTTGGAGGGTTCCTTGGTACTCCTCATGAGAAATTTCCTCATCACTATCGTGAGGGGTGACAATGTGGTGGGATGATCCAGCCATTTCAAGTTGATTTTTGTATTGAGATCTAGCTAAAACCATGCAAGGCGACATGGGAAGCAGTGGGATGAAACTAGAGACTTTGATAAGGTGCTAGCAGAGATTGCTGAGAAGAGGATACTTATGATGAGATTTGAACAAGGGACTCTTTTGATCAATGATTCCAAGTAAGATGGCCGATACAAGATGATAGTCACAAATAAGGATACTCGATACCTATTTATTGTTTAGAGGCTAGTCATGCACCAAGACCACTAGCAAAGTTCTATGACCTACTAGGGTTACTTGAATCTAAAATGAACTAAAAAAGGTCTTGCGCTAATCTAATGTAGAATACTTTGACTTTGCTCTAGGGAGACCTGGTAGAAGGTGGATGAGACGACCGATTAAAGAGAGAGTTTGATGCGAAATAAATAGGAAAGTGACTGCAAGGTAAGATATAATCTCAAAATTATGAATTAGGCTGAAATGGGTATCCAGAAAGGTGAACAATTTTTTCTCAAAATGCGGGGAGATACTCACTATCACAGATGCGCAGAAACAGATGCACAGCAGAATGGGATAAAAGCGCAGCAAGTCGCTATGAATGTGCAGGACTGGTGAAATTCAAACGCGCAGTAACAGGTGATAAAAATATAGTAGGTAGATGCAAATGTGCAGAAGGTCGGTATGTATGCACAGCTTCAGATAACAAATGTGCAACCTTGGTTTTTCTGATTTTTTTGCAATTTTTGACACGTTTTTCAAAGTTTTTTTGGTTTCTTGGTTGCAAGAGGGTCTTTTTGATCTGATTTTCTTAAATATGGCAAGAAGACTTAACAAACACAAAGAATGTTTTCATGGTTTTTTTTATTTTTTTATGATTTTTTGACTCTTTTTGACTAAAAGAAAGCAAGTTCAAATCCTAGGCTAGCTGGGACAATATAAACTGAAATCTCCCTATTTCTAGGTGAGGCATCTTCGAGAGGTAATAATCACCCTTCCCTACACCAGCTTATAGGGGTTTGGGGATTACTAAAAATAAAGGTGTTTAATAAGTGCAACCGTTCGAGTGGTTATACATGCGGTAGCACTATTCTCTGTTATGGAATCTCCCAGCCTGCAAGGGTTGCACCTTGGAGGGTTTTGGGGGAGGTTGGTTATCAGTATAATACAACTTCACTTGTTGTTTGAAGCTTTCACTCCAAACACAATTTATTTATAGTGACTTGGCAGAGCTTGGCTTTAGCTTGTTACCACTTAAGGTCATTCCCCAAGGATGGACGGATATCCAAGGGCAGGCCTCTCTAAAGGTAAAACACATGCAAAAATGATATGTCTAGCATTTTGGTCACCCAAGATAGGGGAGAGCATAGGCCTGGTATCATTCCCAAAAACATGAAAGACAGTGGTTCCTTCCCCCTAGTTAAAATAAAAAAAGACTAAATGAGCTATCTACTTGGGCACGCACAAAAATTTGTTAACTTTGAAGTGATAACAAGATAGCAATGATTCAATTTTACCAAGATAGCAAGAATTTGTTAACTTTGAAGTGATAACAAGATAGCAATGGTTCAATTTAACCAAGATAGCAATGTGTCTAACTTTGAAAGATACCAATATAGCAATGATTCAATGATATGCAAGATAGCAATGATTCAGTTACCACCCTCCTAGTTAAGACTACATGAGATTTGCATGAACATCCATTTACTTTCCTTTAGAAATTGAAGTGTGAGCTAACAAGTGCAGCTATATGATCTAAACCAGTACCTAGCCTGCAAGTGGATCAAAGAATATTCCTACTAAAAAGTGTTAGCATTTAGCAAAAACCACAAGAAAACCCTAAAATCACTATCTAGATCAGATGCGCAGCTTCAGAGTCTGAATGCACAGAAACAGAGCTCAAAAGCGTAGGAGTACAAATGTACTAAGATAGAGGTCAAAAGTGTAGGAATACAGAGTATATGCGTAGAATTAGCAGATGCGTTGTACCAAAGGTTATATGCATTGAAACAGAGTCTGGATGCGCTGAAAGATTGGATGCACCGGAACAGATAGCAGATGCGTGTTAGGATGGGTCGAATGCGCAGATTCCTCTTGTGTATGACTTCCTAATGCACAAAAACTTAGTTTTGGGGTTAAATTGGGGCTAGACCCCATGATGGGCACCAAAAATGTTATGGTAAAATTGGAGTAAACATGAATAATCAATATATCAATATCAATAATACCCAAAACTCAACGAAAAGGGAAATAATCAAGATCAAACAAACAAAGATGAAAAACCTTTACAAACCTCAATGCTTCATAGCTTTTGTCGGTTGCCTATCTCAATCAATCTTGCATGTATGAATAAGGCCCTCAGAGAGTGCACTTCCTTTCTATTCCAAGAATGTCAATGGAGAATGGCTATGATAGTGCTTTTTAATGAAGATGAGCTTCACAACAAAGTTAATGATATGGTAACAAGTTGATCGCAAGCAAATGGAATGACGTGGGTGCCAAAGGCACACTGTAATTCCTGCAAAGTAATAATACTAAAAGCTCGGATGAATGAAATGGGAGAAGATCAACGGTATAGAAAGAATGAGAAGATTAACGGTTGAGAACGGTTGAGGAATGTGCGTGAATAAGAAGACATGTGTCTTGCTATATTTTGCATGAGAGGAATTAATAAAATAGAAGAATGAGTTAACTGAAGAGATTAAATCAATTAAAAGAATAGATCAATCAGTTAAGAGAATAGAACTAGAGAATGGAAATTGCATGAGGATGAGAAGATATTTTAGCTCAATTAAATATTTAGAATATTCAATTGCATGTGCACAAGGATTGAATTATATATAGAGATAACTCAATTTAGAAGAAATGGACAACTTAAATAAATATTTGATTTATTTAAATTTAGAAAAGATATTATTGGAAGAAACAATTAAATAATTGATATTATTTAATTTAGAATGAATTTGGAAGAACTAATTAAATAATTGGTATTATTTAATTTGTTAGAGGAATTAGAAGAATTTAGGAATTTAATTAAATAAATTGATTTTATTTAATTGTTGGAAGAATATGAATCAAATAAATAATTTTATTTATTTATTTATTGATAGAGGAATTTGACTTAAATAAACATTAAGAATATTTATTTGGGTAGAGTCGTGTCATTTTTAGGCGTATACATAGTATACTTCCAAGGACTGCTGATAATATACTATGAACTAATAGGAGAATTAATAGAGATGAGTATGAGGTCCAAAGAAATTAGACTATTATTGGCATGGGAAGAAGAGACAGGTCTCATAATACAAACATGAGAACATTTGGCATGCCTAATGAAAATGAAGAGGCCTACAAAAATAATCTGCATCATATTTCACCAAAAAGGTCACTTGGAGGTCAGCAAGACAACATTGATGATGAGAATGATCATCAGGAACAACCTAATGCTGAGGAAAGGGAAAGGACCCTTTATGATGAGTTAGACTTACTTGATCATATCAAGAATAGGTAGAGAGAAGTGCACTTGCCCTGCTTGATTTATAGTAGGTCCAACTTGCTCAAAATACATAGAATCAACCTCAACATCAAAATATTCCTAATCCTAGGCCTGCAACAAATCAAAGACAACATCAACAAACGAGGCAACAGGGTAAGAATTAGAATTAGAATCAGAATAGACAAAATAATTAGTTTCCAAATCAGGCCCCTCAATAGTAGTATGTGAATGCCTTGAACCCCAGACCTGTTGTTCAAAGGCAGGCTTAGAGGTTTCCTCCTCCTAGATAGCCCTTGGGTGTGGAAAGATACAAGTATTTGGACCTTATTTGGTATTCTTGATTTTCCCAACCTGATTCCAAATGAGATTAGGGGGGAAAATCCCAAGGTTTCAAGGTAACAATGCAGTCACTGTCGAGGAACACTTAGGCACTTTATTAATGCCACAGATGAGTATGAAATTGAAGATGAAGATGTGATGATGAAGTTGTTTGTTCATTCGTTGGAGGAGAGTGCTAAGATATGATCATCAATGGGGGGAGTTGTTTAGCTAATTTTCTACTGGTCATCTAATTTATGTCATTCATCTCCTCTACCACACATTCTTTGATCTTTTATGCTAGAGATTCTAATTAGACTCATCTTGATTTTTGTGGTATTGTGAAAGAACTTGGTGTTTCTTTCACCCTTCTTGAGTCAGCATTCTCTAGATTTCTGCTTCAATAAATCTCTTCTCGAGCTAACAATTCAACGTGTTTTCCTTTCAATTCTTTCTCTCTTGTAAAGGAGCTTTAATCCATCCCCTCTTTGATAATTATTTCATTGAGATAAGCCATTTCCTCCTCAACCCTTTCTTTTTCCTCAAAAATATTTTGGAAATCTTTTATTCCACTCCTTCAATTGTCCCTTGATGAACCCTAGAATTTCTTATAAAACTTGAACAATTTCGTCCCCCTAACTCTAGGAGTATGAGATCACCATTCCATGATTTTATTTTCAATCTTTGAATCACGCAACCACATTTTTTGTAAAATTTAAATGAAGATCTTCAGGGCCTAGAGTCTGAGGTGAAGCGGAGTTGTACCAAAAAGTGGTATGAGCTGGAATAGGGAAGGATGGAGGATTCATACACAAATTGAGAGTTTGTCCAATCAACCCCCAATAAGAATCAATCTATTCTCTTTGCAATATTGGTGAAACCTTGTCATTTGTTTGTCCAAGTGTATTCTTCATTTTTGGGAATTATGTCTTGTAAATGATTGTTATTGATAAAGTTTTGGAAATCCAATTGGACTTGAGTAATTCTTGTTATACCCCTACATTTTTCTGAAGGATCCAAAGTAGCATTGAAGTCTCCTCCCACTATGATACATTCATCTTTAAATGTTTGAATAATAACTAATATTTGATCCTACACCTCTCTTTTTTGGTCAGTCTTCATGGGGCAATAAACATTTATCAAATTAAACCAAAAATCTATAGTCATAGGTTAATTATACTAACCTACCATGCATTATTTGACTAATTTCTTCCACCATAACTCTACAAGGGTTTTAAATATGACCCAAACAACCAAAGGCTCCTCGAGCTGGGGTGAAAAAACCTTTCTATTGTCTCCATTTTGCCATGAATATTTTGTATTCCTCCATTCTCATCTTTGTTTCCTATATCATTATGATATTTAAAATCCTCAAATCTATTTGGTGCTTGGGCATACACCTTTTGTGAGGGGCATCGACACCCCTAACAATCCATGTTATGAGCCCCATTATTCCTTAGGAAGGGTGATTCCCTTCCCTGATCTCAGCTTCATCTATCCCTTGGCTCTCCCTGTTGGAATAAGTGTGTTCTACACCTTGCATAACATAGGTATTATTTAATTATGTAAAATAAATACTTATTTGCGGTGCATCATGGGTGATGTGTTTAACCACATTAAATATTTATTTGGTGCCACTTGTAATCATTGTATGTAACATTGGGTTAATTATTTTATGTGTGTGGCACACATAGAGTAATTAATTATTTATTTGTAATTATTTAATTTTATTGGGAAAAAGGAAAACTTAGTACCAATAATTAAATGTGGGGGTCAATGGTTGTAGTGTGCTCATGGTTTTGGGGAAGATAGTTTTACCATACTACATCTAGTATTTGTGAAAGCTTATCTTTATAAAATAAACACATGGGTAGTTGTTTGTCACAACCCTTTATTTTCCAATATTTAATCTATGATATTAAATAATATTATTAAGAATTTAATTTATTTATTTCATGTGAAATGGCAAGATGACACTCTCCTGATGTAGAAAGAGTATCATCGAGGAGAGGACGTCTAGCCGATTGCAAGCGAATTGTGTTGATAGAAATCTATACACACACCACCTATTCCTTATATAGATTATAAATTTGCATTTGTGGGTGCATTGCATTTATTTCATAATTGCATTCAAAGTAATAATTCTATTATTAAGTCATAAATAAATTTAATAGCACAAATTGAAAATTAGAAGTAAATTCATTTTAAAAATTATATATTCAAGAAAGATCCTTTTAGTGTTATTTTGGGTCAAGGGAGAAATGGAAGATCAAGAGATAATCTTGAGGAAAAGAAAAGACATTTGGCCTTTCCTATTCTTGGTCTTAAATAGATATATAATTTATCCCTGCAAAATGATGGGGGAGTGCTACTTTTATTACATATTCAAGAGAAGTCTATTTAGTTCTCCAAGCACAATTGCATTGGGGAAGGACTCTCAGGACAAGAAAGGTGAGACTATTGGAAGCTTTTGAAAATATAGTGGATAGTTTTGATAACATGCTCATTTTCATGTCTGCATACAACTTCTAGACTAAGTCCAAGATAAAATGGTAAGTGTTCTTAGTAATACTTTTCTGTACAGTATGTTGGTAGATCTCTCTGTATGCTATTGACCCTCTGCAATAACTTATATTTAGGAAATTATATCAAATTGATTGTCTTTACTAAGCATGCTTGGAAATAAATATTTGGTTGATATTCCTACTTGCATAATGAGGAACTTCCTCTGACACTAGTCTTATTGTGTTACTTTGTTCTTGAGAATTTTATGCATTGATTATATCTTGTAAATATAACCTTTTTATCAAACCCATTTTATACATATCTTGAAGTCATTACATATCAAGGACGATATCTCTTTGAGGTGTTATGTTAAAAATAGTTGTGTATTGTTTTTATTCTTCCACAACACGGAGTGAATGTCTTGAATCTATAAAAAAACCCTACTGCATTCATCTTCCAAACCAATTTCTCCAACTTTGCATAGACCTCCTTTGTCCATAGATGTAATCGGTCTCATACTCAAAGGTGTCATTGTAAATGCCTCAAGCTATATTCATATGTGATCTGCAGACACCTCGAAACCTCATCCACACAATCACTGTAGGTTTAACTGGCATCTTAATGAAAAACTTTAGGTGTTCTCAAGATAGCCACATGGGCAAGAAGGTCAATTTTGCACACATAATAATCAACTATAGGCGTAATGTGATAAGGGTTACAAATGTGATTGAAGTGTGTACAGTTCTCATCTGCTAAACCTCATGGTTGCATGCACACAAGCAAAGCTTACAATATTAGATTTTGAGAGCATTCTTGCAAAATTTATCTTGTGTTTAACTTGCGATCATGGCATTCTGACAAATAGTTCATGTGATAATTCTCAGCTTCCACATTTTGCATTTATGTCTACTAGAGATTTTCAAACTATAAAAATAAATTACCTTCCTTTCTGCTCAAATCTTTCGTGATGGCGCATGCTAGAAAAAGGTTGAGGATTTTAGTCCTATATAAGACAAATCCCTTTTGTACATATCTTGAAATCATTGAAGGTGCCCTTTTAGGGATGTTGATGGTGGTCTTATAGCATTTTCCGCCTGTACATCCATCTCTTGCATGCCTAGCCTCTACGTCTATCTTAATCTTTCCCTTTGCTATTGAGAATGTTTCTATTTAATAACTGGAATTTATTTTTTGAAAGCATTTTCATCCCTCTTTTGTGCCTATACTAGAATCATTGCTTATGCTTTAATTTCCTTCATTTATACCAAACGACCTTTACTGTGTCTCACTTGACCAATACCCTATTTATTCAATAGATTATTAACTCTTTTTGAGTACTTGTTTTGAAGTCATTGATACTCATACAATCTTATCATTGATAGGAGTGGATATAGGTCTTTTATCATTGTAAGGAACTTCATTCTTTTGCTTGAAGAAAAGAAATTTAGGAATTGTAACATTAAGGGTACTATCTAGTTATTGTGCGTAGTAGCTTTAAACTTTGGAATTTTTATTAAAGTCTTTATTATTACTTTCCTTCATGATCCCTATGTCTAAGATGGTTAGGAAAAGTTAAGAAATGGATTAATGTTGGGTTTTGATAGAATTAAGTATTTATAGGAATATATATTTATATACCACATTTAATGTAGATATTTTGTTCATTAAACGAGTATATTATGATATCCACAAAGCATGCTTTAGTAGGAGCATGAGCTTTGGTGTTAAATAATAAAAGTTTAATTAATATTCTTATGATAATAAGGAGGAATGTCTAATTCATTTATTTCTTTTGGGAACATCTGATATTCATTCTTAGTTTAGATATGATGTGTTTGGTCAAAGTTTTGTCATATAACTTGTAGAAGAATTTGGTTAGATACAATGTCATAATAACTTATTGTAGTGAATATGACTTAGTTTCAAGATGGAATACCGTTAGAATCTTAGAAGTAAAATATAAGCCCTAAATTGCTTAGCTTAATTAAGGGATAGATTATGCATTTTACTCGTGTTATTTAATCTTTATGTTTAATCTAAATGACTCTCTTGTTATAAACTCCCTCATGTTCTTGATAAGGTACTTATACAAATGAATTATATAATATTATGAAGTTATCAAATCTATGAATTCACTTGTAGATTATATTGTTTTTGTGAATGGATCAATTGCATAGTTATGAACTTTCAACTGTGTTGGGACCTGAAATTTCCTACCAATTTTTGAAAAATTTAGGTCCCCATGATGAAAAAATCAATTCTAGCACTCAGACATGCACCTGTACAATATGCTCCAGTGGCCTACTTTGAAGGGTTATAATTCGAAGCCAACTCAGTTTCATGCAAAGCACTTGACAAATATATTTCTCTATTGTATGATAGCATGTATATCCGAAAGCAACATACATGTCTTTTCTTCAGCCACTCTATAGTGACGACTATGTTTATGATACCAAAGCCCTTGAAGCAGAACTGGATATGGAGCGGTGGTCTCAATATGATAAGAAAGGATTCACTGTAGCAGCATAAAAGATGCTACAGGTTTTGAAACATGCAAACAAAGCAATTTGTATTGTAGATTCATAGCAAAATGCATCAAAAGCATGGATGATTTTGTTAGAATTAACAATATTTGACAAAAATATCAGGACACATTTGGGAATAGTAATGCCAGGATAATGTTGCTAGAATGCTATTGCACTGCATCAATGTTTCTCAAACATTTGTCAGTAGAAGGGAGTATCATTGTGATGTTTTTTCTCCTTGTGAAAATTTTCCAAAAGCTCCCTTCACCTGACTATTTAAGCATTTGTTAGTTCCTAATGTTTCTAAATGAGCACGAGAGTGTTTCAAGAAGCCTGGAGAATCTCTTAAAAGGAGACACGGATGATATTTTGTTGGCATATCATATAACCTTTGATTTGTATGAAAATGAGTATCAAGCATTCTTAATAAATGTTAGAAACCAACTTCTTGAGCCAAAATATCAAGTCCTCAAAAGCCCAGATGCCAGTCAGCCTTTAGATGTCATGCAGGTTGATAATGATAATGTTGCTTCAGGCCAAACCTTTTTTGCAATAGATAATTCTGGTAATGTTCAAATAAAGACAAAGCTTCTAATGAGACTATTCCACAAGATTTGGAGGAGACAAAAATATTAGTAAATAAGATTTAAAGATTTGAACAATTGTGAAATGAACTTGCAAAGCTTGAAAAATGGGCTCAAGAAAGTGCTAATGGTCATTTAAATGAAAAGGAAAACCAAGATTCTAATATCTATTCAGCAAGAGATGTGTGTTATAAGTTAGCTAAAGAAAAAAGGGAAAGCAACTTGTTAGGCAAGTCCATTGACAAGTTAAAGGAAACTAGTTTGGATGTATGGCAGGGCACTCAGCTTCTTGCAACAGATGTGGCTGCTACGACAATCCACTACTAGGAACCTTAACAAGCGATGAGTTTACCAACAAGGAAAAGATAATTCTTCAAAGGACTCTAACAGATCTTGCTTTAATTATACCAATCAGGATACTCATGCTTCTTCCAATTACAGATGTTAGTCATGCAACCATGCTGACAACAATTTAAAATATTTCCTTTCTATGATACCCTCAACATATGCACATAAATGATTGATTTGCTAAGGCAGTTAGAGAAAGTGCAAGAAATGGAGGGTAGTGCATCAAACTAGGATGAAATCATTGCAGGAGACTCAAGAACTTTCAACTAAATGCATCCTTTCCACTGCATCATCAATGCATAATGGAAGGGTATTCTTGTCAAATATTATGAATGGAAAATGAGTCAGAGTGACATATAGGATCTGAGTAGGATCTCTAAGTCTCTCCGACCATGCATGTCACTTCAATAAGGAAGACAGTTATTTCTGTGGTGTCCCTAGATATGAAAATGCATGCATAAAGATTTCAAGACACATTTCATTTGTTAATTACCTCAAAAAAGGATGAAAGTCATTGTCCAATTTCGCTATGGTGCTACTGAACCTGTCATTGATACTTCTCTCGATTCATGTATTTGGCATCTACCATGGACCATACCTTGGGCGTTGACCAAATAGTCAGCACTCAGAAGAGGAAGCTTGAAATACAAATTGAATACTATCTAGATTAGTACTTCAAGGGAAGACTTGCTCCAATTTTTCTTGAATGCCTAGAAAAGGAAGAAGATTCATTAAAGCACATTTTGGCGAAAGATAGAGAACTTGAATCTAATATAGCAAAGAAAGAATTTGAAGCTGTGAAACTGGCTCAGGGTCTTCTTGTTGAATATATTAATACACATGAAACTGCACATGCTACAAAAGCAGCAGCTTCTGCAATGAAGTTACAAGTGAGGGAGCTAAATCAGGATCTTTAAAATGCAAAACTCGAGGCTACACAATTAGAGTGGCTGCATGACTATATACTCCCTCTTCCAGAGAAAGATAGCATCCTTACACAAGGTTGTGCAAATGAAGATAAAATGCCATCGAGCTTTATCATGCTTAACCGAAGAAACTTGCTAAATAACATTCATTCTACAATGTCTACTATTAATAAAGCTACAAAAGATCTACGAAATTATGAGAGGTCTGCCATTTCCACTAAAGAACAACTTGAGAGGGCCATGGGTTGGGCTTGTACAGATCCCAATACTAGTGGTGGCTCAAACAATTCATGTAGAGGGATGGGAATTCCTCCTGAATTTCATGAGCATCTTCATCGCAGGAAGCATTTGTTGTTAGCAGGCAAAGAACAAGCTTCAAGTATACTGAAGCTTTGTTCTGTTGTTTTAGACTTTGAGGATTCTAGGGATGGCTTCCTAAGGTCACTTTCAGATGTAACACTGGGTGGATCTTTAAGTGACAAAAGAGCTTGGCAACAAGGATTTCTGAGTATTGTTTTGAGATTGGACCATTCTTATCATTCATTTATATGTGCAGATCGCAAATGGCATATAGCATAGAAGATCATGGAAGCAGCTATTGCAAGCCTATCCACTGCTACAAATGATTTGCGTCTTGTATCTATGAAGTCAAAATCTACTTCAGGTTTTGGCCATAACAGTAAGAAGGCACATCCTTAATAAAGATGGCGTAGAGTATAGAAATATAAAGGCACATACATAGTGTATGGCATTGCTCCAGCATTCACATCAAAGCCACAGCAAAAAACCCTAAAAAGCCATTAGGAAAACATGCATAATCGGAAGGAGATTTTCAATTAACACCGAACCCTTGTGTCACACCGATGGAGGATTTATCAGTAGGAGATGCAATATCTATAGGAAATATTCTGAAGCTCGCGATAGAGTTATCTCATACAAATTGATACCTCTTTCAGAGAGAGTATGCTAGATCCCAGTAAGAGGAAACAGGTATCTAAAGAAAATAAATATTAAGCCAATGGTGCAAACATTAATAAAGTATGACCATAGTCAGAGACATAAGGAAGACTTTAATAATCAAAGTGTAGAATTAACTCGAGGGATAATTATCCAAGGAAATATTTTTTTGATATTTTCACCCCGAGATATTAATTGACTAGGTAATTATTTTACCTAAAGAATATTTTATGAGAAGATTGCATATGATGGCCTGTGAAAATATTTTCACCCGAAGAATTATAAAGTGGAACATTGGAAGAAATTAACATTTTGGTAAAATTCATGTGAAGAAATTATTTAATGGTTATGGCTTGGAGTAAAATGTTACTCATAAGGTAATGACTTTATTAAATGCCAAAGGAAAATATTAAAATGAGTTGGCAAGGACAAGATTTTATAAGTGATAAAATACCTTCACGGGAGATTGAAGTATTTTTCACTGGAAGGGTTATAAGTTGGACATAATCAATATTCTATTTTCATTCAAAGTAAAATATTTATCACTGAGGAGGTAAAAATGGGATAATATTTTACCTAAATAAATATCTTAAGAAACGAAAGTGAAAACACACAAAAATATAATTGAGAGATGGAAGTATTGGAGAATATTTTATTTTCATAAAGTATTGAAGAAGTTGAGAAATAATCAATTAAACAGAAAGACACATTGGGCAGATATGCGAAGGGTCACAACCCTAAAAAGTTACAAGGTATAAAGGAGGAGCAATAATCAAGCAAGCATCATCATCGGTAGATTAGAAAAAACATGATCATCAGCAGTAGGAAAAATAATAGAAGTTCATAATATTTTAAAAACCATGTTGCAAGTATTACTTTTAAGAAGTTAATAGAAGATCTCTGATTTTGTGGTTTTATATTGGCATTCAATTATTTGTTGAAACTATTCAGTTATTTGGTTGTCTCCAGTTCTACATTTCCTTGTTATTCAAATTGATATATCAATTATATATTTAATTTGTCAATGCGCATTTGATGTATTTGTGTGATTTGATTAATTGGTTTCCCTAAAAGGAATTAAAATCCTTCTGGTCAGTCACAGTAATTTGGAAGTGTTGATTTGGATCATTAAGAAGAACCATTTAATTAGGATTGTCATTCTATCTCCAAGTTGATATTATCTATTATTCTTGTATATTTCATTTAATTGGTTCCTTCAAGAAAGGATTAAAATTCCTTCTGGTGAGTAACAAGAAACCTGATTGTGTCAGTTGGATATTAAGAAGAGTTTGTCAATCATTTCCCTACATGTTTATACAAGTTGTAAACCAAATTATTGTGCCAAACAGTTTGAGTTATCACCCAATATAAGCCACTGTCTCTGTCTTTCATTTGACTCTATTTACCCAACAAGGCACTGATCTTATCTCAATTCATCATTTAGTTATATCCAAAAGCCATTTATTTGATATTGCTTATACAATTTATACCAATCATCCTTCAGATATTAGATATAGAATTAGTTAGCAAGCTTTCCTCTATTCCACACCATTTGCCACTATGAGTAGATCCATTAATTTAGTCAAAGTACTTACACTCATCTAATCTACTTCAACTTTTCAAGGTCCACCCGCCTAGGTATAGCAGTGCCTAAAGTGCAGGGAGTCATCAACCCTATAGGTTAAACTCTGTCACGTTAGTTCAAAAATGTTGCCAATCTGATCATAGAGTTTGGCATCCTCTTCAGATTAGCAACCTACATTTTTGAGACCTAACAAATTGTATGAATGGTTTCTTAAGAAGATGTATGAAATTATATAAGTAACCTACCTTATTGTGATTTGTAAGCATTACTAGATGATACATGTATTTGTACTCTTGCATTGTATGAAGTTACATGTTGTATGATAAAAAATATAGAAGGAATTAGTTTATACTGCACTAGATTCCTTCACACAAGCCGTCTTCAATTTGCTAGACCCCTCGTGATGCCTTGGGCTTCCCAGTAGGAAAGAACAGGGAAGCTAAATGCTTCATGGTAGGGTGGATATCACCATGATGATGCTCTCTCTCTCTCTCTCTCTCTCTCTCTCTCTCTCTCTCTCTCTCTCTCTCTCTTCTCTCTCTCTCTCTCTCTCTCTCTCTCTCTCTCTCTCTCTCTCTCTCTCTCTCTCTCTCTCTCTCTCTCTCTCTCTCTCTCTCTCTCTCTGTGTGTGTGTCAAGTTCAGTGAATCAGATGTAGTGTGTTTTCATGTTTATTGATCATGTGATATTCTTGTATAAGCCTACATGGCTGAATATTGTAAATGCATGGTCCTATTTCATTACACTTACTAATTCACTAATGCATGGAATCTTATTTGATTATATATTAATGAAATTTGTTTCATGACTAGTGTTATTTGTACTATTTTATAAGAATCAAATTATTTTATTTTTAGCTATTTGGGATGGTTGTTACATGTGGTATCAGAGCGTTTCAGGTTTGACACTCGAGCCTCAAGTCTTCTACGCTTAGGTTGCATTATAAGGTGAACCTGTTATGTCAAATAGAGAACCCTAGTTATGGGTCAAGATTATTTTGATGAATTAGTGATTCTTACATGGTTCAGTTGAAACAGAGTAGAAATTTAGACATAGTTTGATCATTCAAAGAGTTGTAGAGGTGAGAGACCTCTTCGCCTTCGTCACAGTTTTAGGACTTGCTAGTAAGAGTAATGGTGACTATTTGAAGTAAGCCAATATGGATAGTATATGGTGACAAATCATGAATGATGATGTGGTAGTAAAAGTGAAATATATTAAGAAGAGAGATCTCTCTAATAACGTAAAGGATGAATGAGTTGATAAGATACAAGGGAAGAAGAAAAGATGAAATTTTTTATAAGAGGAAGAAGGAAAATCACATGTGAAGTAAATAAAGTCGACAATAATGGATAAATATTGGTTGATCCTTCTTGAAAGTAAGAAACCTAAGATGGATGTTTTAAGGACAAGAATGTTTGTAACAGTACTAGGCTTTAAGCAAGTTCATTGTTGAGCAACGTCTTATTCTTTCAGGATATGGATCTAGTAGAATCCACGAGATCTTGGAGAATGTAAAGTTAGGATGTCTTAAGGGCCTCCATTGATAAGGATGATCAGATAAGTTTTCTCGATTTTCCTTATAGACAAGGTAAGAATGATTGATGTGGTGAATCAAGTATGCTTGATTGTTATTAGTGAGAGTACTTATACATATGTACTATATGAGAATGATACTTTTCTGGTGCAAGTAACGCACTGTGCAATAATACACCTCTAATGCTTTGTGCAAATGACGCATCTGTATGAAATTGTTTCCTTAATGCACTTATCATATTTATCATATTTATAGTTGAACGAGAAATGTTCACTATACTTACCCTAATATGAGTGATGCATATGTTATATTATTGTTTCCCTTGCGCGAGTGATGCAATAGAATGAGTTATTGATTACTTTGTGCGGATAAAGCATTTGAGTAATGATTACATTCATAATTTGTGTGTGAGATACACCTTTTATACTCATTGTGTTTTGGATCGAGCAATGATCACTATAATAATAATACTACAACTTATGCATATTTCATATTTTGTGTGAGCGATGCACTTGTGCAAGAGATGCACTTACCATATTTATTGAACAAAAATTTGAGCGAGAAATGCTCATTGTGTGCGATGCATTTACCATATTTTCTGTGAGTGGGGCACTGCAAGTAAATTATGTATTTGTATCCTATGTGAGTTATGCACCAAAGGATTCATGCTTTCTTATTATTCATTTTATGTGCACTAGTGCAAGTTATGCACTATCATATTTATCTGGTATATATTTTATGCAATTTGAAATAGAATATTCTTGTTGAATGTATGTGGTAAAGCTTACCTTCTGGGACAAGATGCCGAATGTGGGCTCACAGAGACAGTAATTTACTTTTTCTAATTATCACTTTTTATTTAATGCTTTGGCCAAAGCAAGATGTACCATTGAAATAGATGGAATAAAAAGCCTAGTTTTATGTTATATGTCTCTGCCACATCCTGCATGCTAGATATATTTCATTCAAGTTAGGATTGCATATAGGCATCAGCCATGCATCTAGAGTTTCCCTCCTACCATTTATTTAGGTTTTAGGCACCTCATGCAGGGCCGAGTATTCTTTGAGTTGGGAAGAATCCCAGGGAAGGTGTTATGCTTCATGGTTGGGTGAAAAACCACCTTAACCATGGTACATTTGAATCTCTTTATGTAATTTTAGAAAATGCATTTTATCATGTATTGAACCTTTGATGACAGGTATCTAATTAAACTTCTCTCTATATGAACTAAGGTTGCACTTGAGAAATTGTAAATATTATACATTCTTGATATATCTGTTAATAGAAAGTTTCTCATATATTGAGATTTACTTTTCATTGTTAAATTTAGTGAATGATTGTATCAGTATTGAGATCATGATGACCTTCTTACCTCTGACACTTCTAATCATGTGATCATCTTTTTGTAGGATGAAAACCTGTTCATCTTCTTATCTTTTATATCGATTAAGTTGAAGACCTTGTTGTAATTGTTGATATCTTCTGTTGTTGAGACTTTTTCTTTTGTTAGTGTTTGATGATAACAAGTAGTATAGGATGCTTGTTTCCATCATAAGGGCAATTGTTTTGATGTATCATACAAGTAGGCATGTTGACAAAATAAACATAATCGTATGAAAGAAATGAATTAGCTCGAATGCTTTCTCTAGTTGAGGTAGATTATGACATGTAGGTCTTACTTGCTTGAAAGTATAGAAATAAAGTGAATTTGATGAAACTGTGACATGTTGCTATATGTGTGCAAGTGTATGAATGTTAGACACGGGAACTTTGTTGTTATGAACAAATAGGTGCTCAAAGTAAACAACATCTTTGTTCTGTGGGTTGAATTTGGACATTGAGGTAAAACTAGATTAAAGAGGTATGAAACCTTATCATAATTTAAGTTGATTTGATCATCGGGATGATGATTCTTTTAAGGGGGAAAGTATGTCACAACCCTTTATTTTCCAATATTTAATCTACGATATTAAATAATATTATTAGGAATTTAATTGATTTATTTCATGTGAAATGGCAGGATGACACTCTCTTGATGGAGAGAGAGTATCATTGTAACGCCCGCCTTGAACACCTTAAAGAAATACACATTTATGCTACATGAAACAGGAACATTTTTTTTTTTAAATGTTTAAGATAGCAAAGTAATGTTAACATAACTATTTACACCATTACACTTACGACATGCTCTCCAAGGTTTCAAGGCTGCATTACTTAACAAACCAACTAACATAATTTAACATTCATCAGTAACTGATTCGAATCCAATGCATAATTAAATAACATAATCTTATTCATTGCATATCGTCAAATAATGTAATCTACATGATCAAATACACAACTGAAATACTTTCCTTACACATGAGTACATCATGACATCATTACATTGCCATTTTCAGACTACACCAGAATCACATACATTATGATTGATCTGTTACACAAATCTGGTACAAGATTATACACATACATCTTCATCACTGGTATAAGTACAATTGTCTGCAAATTGAGATAAATCTTTTCTACACATGAACTTCGACAAGAGTAACCAATGGATAAAATAGCTCTTCCACCCGACCATGTGGAACCCTAAGGTCCAGCCCCAAGCTAGGAGTTAACATGAGGTCCCAAACAATGACAGTCAGGTTGACCAAGACTAACATGAACAAAGGACGACCAAACATCAATACAACACATGGAAATAACATAAACAACACAACACAACTTAACTTCCAGAGGCGAAACATAACGTAAGTGGAGAGACAAACAAGGAGTGCTAGGTTGTAGTAGGGAGAGTGTCATCGCACGGTCCTAGCATGGGTTATCCTGACAGCCTCTCACTAGGCGCCGGCCCCCATCTAGGTTATCCTGACAGCCTCTCACTAGGCGCTGGCGCCATAGGGTGACACATGCGGAATCGACCTTCCTTTCGTGAGGACAAGGAAGTCAATCATGCCAACCAGGCTTTCTCTACCCATCCTTAGTCTATACAAGCACTACAGGCCATGGGAGAGGAATCCATTAATCTTGTTTAATGTGAAAACTACCCTTACCCCCTAGTTCATTTTAGGTTATCACTTGATTAATCTACTTTCAACTGGTTATCCTGACTGCCACTTGGGCGCCAGCCCCACGTTGAAAGCCACTCTCCTTCCTAACACCTAGTAAACCTTAACCATCATACAAGGCATTATACAATACACATACATGTCATTGCAAGGCATAAACCCTCTTGCATTACAAACAGAATCCTAACACCAATTGTTATCCATCGCCTATAGCAATACAACATTTTACACTTTTATAGATACCAGGTCTCTCCATACAACAATTACGACAAAACGGATACAAGATAGTCACAACTAGTTAAATATCTCATCCAAAGAATACATTAACAACTTTCGACAATTCTTCATTTGTGATAGATTGTGCTTCATACTCAATTAGAATCACATGTTTAAGACAACACAACACTAGAACACCTATCACACGTTGGTTGTACTCAGACACGACATACTATGCCTCTGGAATTTTGACCACTAGCAATTTATCATATTACGACAACAAGAATTCTTAATTTCATACAGTTTAAATTTAATTTCTAGAGTTAAATCACTAAAACTCCTTCTTAGTACAATGCGAACGACTTGTAAAATCAACATTAGATTTCATCATTTCTTTAATCAAACTGATTGATTTAAATTACTTGCAACAACATATTAATACATCACAACTAATTTATCTAAATATACCACATTTTGTTTCAAAAGATAAATTACTAAATAACTTACAACATTTCATTTGTAAAAGAATCACTTAGCACTATTATACTATTTAATTCCTACTTATCAATACACACTCTCATTATCAATACGATCCTTCCAATGTCTCGTTTGACCCCGACTAAATAAGATAGTTTAACATACTTCACATTTCTTCGTGTAACGATGTCCCAAAAAGGACTTAAACAACAATGATTAATTATGTCGAAGAAAAGTGTCGTAAATGTGCCCAACAGAATGGAACATGAACAGTTTGGTATGAATTGCTGATGCGGTGTAAAATTGTTATTGACTATTTTACCATTGAAATGGACGATATTAGTTTAGTCTAACAACTTCTGCAGCGTCCATCCAGCTCCCTTGGATTGCGAATTGATTGTATTGACAGCACAAACTTAGATAGCTTAATCTCTCTCCAGAGATTTATTTAACGGAAAGCTATGACGACAGTAACTGGATTTGTTGGCTTGACTCTAAGCAATTTTAATAAATGGTATTACTGTTGCCCAACATCCATCTGATCTCCTCACGGTTGTGTAGATTTCCATATATGAAAGGCAGGGATACAAATTAAAATACAACAGGAGGTGCCTCCATCTCTGATTTTATTGTCTGACTGAAGTTGACACCATTTAATTCTCTTTTGTAATCCATATTGCAGAATACAAAATAGCTATTCGTTGGTGAGCATAGTAGGCCTCCTTGCTACGTTGGCCTTCAGAAAAAACATTAACTTTATCATTGAAGTACCTGTTGAGTCTGTGCTGATGGAGTTGCATTATTCTAAAAGCTTAAATTTAAACACTGTGCGATTGACAGGGTGGATCGCTCTATTGGCAGACATCTTTGCTCACACTAAAACTTACTACAAGATCTATGATTTGACAAACCTGTCTACGATGTTTTCACTCGCCGTTTTCCTGTAGAATGCCACAGCAGTACAAAGCGCTCCAAATAATCTTTTACCATTTACAACTGGTGCAGGGTTTAAGTTTTAGTTGCAAAATGCTTATCTTATCAGAGGATTCAGACAACATTAGAACGGGTCAGTTACATTATATTGGCTTTTAAGTATGATTACACAACTGTAGATTGCAACACTCAATCCATAGTCTATATCCATTCTCTTTCTAAGATAAAACTAGGGTTCGATTGTCTTGTTTGCTGTATTCTCCCTGTTTCAAGATTATAAGCTCAATGGTTGTGACCGGGAACATAACATAAGCTAAGCGTTACTGGAGGAGTGATTTCGTGTTCTTTCTATTGTTTACAATTGAAAACGAATATTTTAGTTGCCAACCAATTGCCAACTACTCGGGCTGTTGGCGCAGCTGGCTAGTATTTCTGAGGTCGAGAGTTCGAGCCCCTTTCACTCCACTTCAATTTATAGTGTTACTAACTTTCCCCTTGATGCACTCCCCAGTTTTAGCAGATCTGGCTGAAAGTCGTAGCACACACAAAGAATATCTCCCTGTGCCTTAACAATTAGATCACAGTTATAGTTTAGTATTTTTTTTATTGGAGGCTATTACTTGTGCACATTTCGTGGGCTGAGAAGAGTGATAATTACAGAAGGATGCGCCGTTAACCTATGGCGGAGAGCTGGTATAGCAGAACTGTTATCTAGGTAACTAAAAATCACATATGGATATAGGCTTAGAAGTAATTACAGCATCGCTGTTATTTATACGGTTAATTATAATATTAGGAGAGAGTATAATCTAAAATAGAAAGTCATTGTTACAGTAAGCTAATTTAGTGTTCCCACAGAGTTAAACTCAGAAAGTTATTTGAAATAATGATTTTGGGTAAAATGAAAGAAAATGGATGTAGAAGGTGATATAGTATTAGTTAAGCCATATCTCCTTTCTGTGTAATATTTCAATACACTTGTGGTTGTTCGTCAATTTTTAAAATCATTCTTGTACAATTCATGTTCCTCTGGTTTCCTTTTTCTTCCCTTCACTAATTCAGAGAAGAGTTCTCTTAAATTTGGAAAGAAATGGAAAGAAATGCATGCTTGATGCCAAAGCATCTCACATTAAAAACCACAGCAATCACAGACATAATTCAAACATAAGATGACTGGAACAGATATGCACAGAATAGATTCGTTAAAAGGCTTTAGAAACTTTTAAACAAGTGCAAATTGGCACAAGCAAGCAAAACATGTAACCTTTTAATTGACCTGCCTATTTGTTTGTTCCTGCCGCTCCAAAAAGGTATCAATCAGACCAATGCAATTGCCCGTTGAAAGTCTATAACTGTTCTCTTTCTAGACGATAGGTTTTGGTGGTTGACAAGTGAAACAAAGCCAGATCACAATCTTTTACCGATTTCTTGATCTGTCTAATGGCCGCTACAGCCATTTTCTCTGACTAGACGGATAGGCTCAGTTATCTAATCGAATTGGTAGTAAAAGATTTACAGGAAATGAATTTAAACGAATTTAGCTGGCTGCGTCCCCAGTGTAGATAATCTTCAATGCCCGGCGCAGGTTATTATTCATCGTACCCCTCACATGATCTATCCTGTTGGCTATCATGGCTATCCTCTTCTCCAAGATAATCACATGATCCATCCCGTTGGCTATCATTCAGAGGCAACGCATCTTTTCCAAGATCTGGCCACAAATTATAACTTAATCGAACCTGATATCCAATCCACAGGAAGATGAAGATGACTGGTAGCCAAGTGATCTTTGCAAACAATGAACACATTGGTGCGACCAAAACATAGAAACTCGATGCATATGAAAACAAGGTTGCCGTAAGTGCCAACGCATTGCGATATTTATAGTATAGGAAAATAGGATAAATATAAAAGAATACAAAGGAAGTTAAAATGTATTAGATGCAAATATTACAACTGCGGATTGCAATGATTTATACAGAAAGGCACTAAACCCATGTTAAATAGAGTCATGTTTTATAAAGGAATCAAGTAAAGAGCCTATCGAAACACCTAAAGAGAACCCTGTATTTACTAGAGGTCTGGAACATGTTCTGAGCCTACAGTCTTCTAAGTAAACCCTTGAGACAGCTTGATCGATACACTCCCGATTTGTGGAAACTAAATGAGAAACTAGTGCAAACTACAAACCATTTGGAGTGCAATGGTTATAGGTAGCATACAAAACGAAATTGTTGGAATGGCCTTCGAAACTTTCAAGACAATGCGATTGGAGGAGTAAAACTAGATTTTCATCATTCATTCTAAAGAAAACAAGGATAGAATAAAGAAGACATTAGAACCTGTATCCGTAGCTTAGATTCGATGCAGAATTCAATTCTTCAGTTGTAGAAAACTCGATCCTTCTTCTTCCTGCCCCAATTCCCCCTCTTTGCCTCTACAACCTTCCCTTTTATAACACAGTCCCTTTCCTCTTCCAAGGAACTCGGCACGCGATCCCGTGCATCTCCCTTCTAAAAATATATTTTTATTTAATTTAATAATCCCAAAAAGGTTATTTTTTTTTAAATATTAACACACAATTCCGACAACATTTAATTACTTTATAGCCGACCAACCATATTGTATTTAATAAGTTATAACATTACAACAACCTATAATTGTACAACTATATATTAATTTATTTATTAATTTAGTTGTAAATCACTAATTACAACATAACTTACAACTATTTTATTTATTTAAATATTTATTGCAAATAATATTATATTAAATAATACAAAATTTCTTACAATCTTTATTTAACAACTATACTTCTAATAAAATAATAATTTATTTACAACAATAAACAACAACTATCGACATTATACTCAATATTATCTTTTATAAATATATTTAATTATCAACATTATAATTTCCATAATATGATTCTAATTAAAGCACAACGACACCTTACACACTTAGACATTTTCTAACTAGTTAGACTCCAAGGTACAATATTACCTGTCTGCAAGTCATGATCGAATGACAGACAATGACCAAAAGGATAGACTGACAACTAGACCACACTGACATGGGACCTCACGTTAACTCCAAACAACTAATCCATTGGCGAAGGCATGCTTAGACCTGGTAATCAGGTGGAGTCGATGCCTAGTACCTGCATTCCTGCAACCAACGCATGGTTAAACATTTAAGATATATATCCACATACAGTCCTATAGTGAATGGAAATCGCAGTGGTGTAGGGTACTCGAGAGCGAGTAATACAACACTGTTCCCTTCACGTTTATGAATAAACGATTAACTATGTTGAACAAGGTATCTGATATTAATCAACAACATAAAACATTCAATCCTCTTATAATCCAATATCGCAATTAACATCAAAACATCTGTAACATCTAGTTTATTTATCAAATTGTAAAGCATAAGATAATAGAATCCAACATCAACAATTGTTACTATACTGATTAGGTCCATAATGAAGTAACAAGATAACAAGAGATCCATCATCTATGGTCTAAGACACTATCATAAAGTCCAAGCAAACATCAATCTGATGGACGACGAGATGAGGGGCACTACAATCATGGAGGAGAGGGCGTCTAGCCAATTGCAGGCGAATTGTGTTGAAGGAAATCTATACACACACCACCTATTCCTTATATAGATTATAAATTTGCATTTGTGTGTGCCTTACATTTATTTCATAATTGCATTTAAAGTAATAATTCTATTATTAAGTCAGAAATAAATTTTATAGTGCAAATTGAAAATTAGAAGTAAATGCATTTTAAAAATTATATATATTCAAGAAAGATCCTTTTAGTGTTATTTTGGGTCAAGGGATAAATGGAAGATCAAGAGATAATCTCGAGTAAAAGAAAAGATGTTTGGCCTTTCCTATTCTTGGTCTTGAACAGATATATAATTTACCCCTGCAAAATGATGGGGGAGCGCTACTTTTATTACATATTTAGGAGAAGTCTATTTAGTTCTCCAGGCACAATTGCACCAGGGAAGGACTCTCAGGACAAGAAAGGTGAGACTATTGGAAGATTTTGAAAATATAGTGGATGGTTTTGATAACATGCTCATTTTCACATCTGCATACAACTTCTCGAGTAAGTCCAAGATAAAATGGTAAGTGTTCTTAGTAATACTTTTCTGTATAGTATGTTGGTAGATCTCTATGTATGCTATCGACCCTCTGCAATAACTTATATTCAAAAAAATATATCAATTGATTGTCTTTACTAAACATTCTTGGAAATAAATATTTGGTTGATATTCCTACTTGCATAATGATGAACTTCCTCTGACACTGGTCTTATTGTGTTACTTTGTTCTTGAGAATTTTTATGCATCAATTATATCTTGTAAATATAACCTTTTTATCAAATCCATTTTATACATATCCTGAAGTCATTACATATTAGGGATGACATCTCTTTGAGGCATTTTGTTAAAAATAGTTATGTGTATTGTTTTGATTCTTCACAACATAGAGTGAATGTCTTGAATCTAGAAAAAAACCCTGTTGCATTCATCTTCCAAACCAATTTCTCCAACTTTGCATAGACCTCCTTTGTCCATAGATGTAATCGGTCTCATACTCAAACGCGTCATTGTAAATACCTCAAGCTATATTCATATGTGATCTGTAGACACCTCAAAACCTCATCCACACAATCACCATAGGTTTAACTGGCATCTTAATGAAAAAGTTTAGATGTTCTCAGATAGCCACACAAGCAAGAAGGTTAATTATGCACACATAATAATCAACTGTAGGCATAATATGATAAGGGGTTAAAAATGTGATTGAAGTGTGTACAGTTCTTATCTACTAAACTACATGGTTACATGCACACAAGCAAAGCTTACAGTATTAGATTTTGAAAGCATTCTTGCAAAATTTATCTTGTGTTTTAACCTGCGATCATGGCATTCTGACAAATAGTTTGTGTGCCAATTCTCAACTTCCACATTTTGCATTTATGTCTACCAGAGATTTTCAAACTATAAAAATAAATTACCTTCCTTTCTGCTCAAATCTTCCGTGATGGCGCATGCTGAAAAAAGGTTGAGGATTTTAGTTCTATATAAGACAAATCCCTTTTGTGCATATCTTGCAAGCATTGAAGGTGCCCTTTTAGGGATGTTGATGGTGGTCTTATAGAATTTTCCACCTATGCATCCATCTCTTGCATGCCTAGCCTCTACATCTATCTTAATCTTTCTCTTTGCTATTGAGAAAGTTTCTATTTAATAACTGGAATTTATTTTTTGAAGCATTTTCATCCCTCTTTTGTGCCTATAGTAGAATCATTGCTTATGCTTTAATTTCCTTCATTTATACCAAATGACATTTACTGTGTCTCACTTGACTATACCCTATTTATTCAATAGATTATTAACTCTATTTGACTACTTGTTTTGAAGTCATTGATAGAAGTGGATATAGGTCTTTTATCATTGTAAGGAACTTTATTCTTTTGCTTGAAGAAAAGAAATTTAGGAATTGTAACATTAAGGGTACTATCTAGTTATTGTGCGCTGTAGCTTTAAACTTTGGAATTTTTATTAAAGTCTTTATTATTACTTTCCTTGATGATCCCTATGTCTAAGATGGTTAGGAAAACTTAAGAAATGGATTAATGTTGGGTTTTGATAGAATTAAGTATTTACATCCTTTAGTAGGAGCATGAGCTTTGGTGTTGAATAATAAAAGTTCAATTAATATTCTTATGATAATAAGGAGGAATGTCTAATTCATTTATTTCTTTTGGGAACATCTAATATTCATTCTTAGTTTAGATATGATGTGTTTGGTCAAAGTTTTGTCATATAACTTGTAGAAGAATTTGGTTAGATACAATGTCATAATAACTTATTGTAGTGAATATGACTTAGTTTCAAGATGGAATACCGTTAGAATCTTAGAAGTAAAATATAAGCCCTAAATTGCTTAGCTTAATTAAGGGATAGATTATGCATTTTACTCATGTGTTATTTAATCTTTGTGTTTAATCTAAATGACTCTCTTGTTATAAACTCCCTCATGTTCTTGATAAGGTACTATTACAAATTAATTATATAATATTATGAAGTTATCAAATCTATGACTTGACTTGTAGATTATATTATTTTTGTGAATGGATTAGTTGCATAGTTATGTTTTCAATTGTATGAATGGTTTCTTAAGAAGATGTATGAAATTGTATAAGTAACCTACCTTAATGCGATTTGTAAGCATGACCAGATGATACATGTATTTGTACTCTTGCATTGTATGAAGTTGCATGTTGTATGATAAAAAAATATAGAAGGAATTAGTTTATACTGCACCAGATTCCTTCACACAAGCCGTCTTCAGTTTGGTAGACCCCTCATCATGGGTCAGGCTTCCCAATAGGAAAGCATGGGGAAGCTAAATGCTTCATGGCAAGGTGGATATCACCATGATCCTGATCCTCTCTCTCTCTCTCTCTCTCTCTCTCTCTCTCTCTCTCTCTCTCTCTCTCTCTCTCTCTCTCTCTCTCTCTCTCTCTCTCTCTCTCTCTCTCTCTCTCTCTCTCTCAAGTTCAGTGAATTAGATGTAGTGTGTTTTCATGTTTATTGATCATTTGATATTCTTGTATAAGCCTACATGGCTGAATATTGGAAAGGCATGGTCCTATTTCATTACACTTCTTGATTCACTAATGAATGGAATCTTATTTGATTAAATATTAATGAAATTTATTTCATGATTGGTGTTATTTGTACTATTTTATAAGAATAAAATTATTTTATTTTTAGCAATTTACGATGGTTGTTACATTATTGAGGTTGGCTTGTTGGTGTTGGTTGGGTTTGGCTTGTTGGTGTTGGTTGGGTTTGGCTTGTTTGAGGATCTCTTGTAAGTTGCACATGTGAGGGTTTGAAGCATGGCATGGGATGTGTGGTTACATGGTTGTTCACATGGAGTATATGTAGATAGCTTGATGCTTTAGGGGTATTCATGGAGACTCTGCATATGTATTGTAATGTTTATTATTGAATAATACATGAGAGATGGATGCTTTTGGAGGCCGGGTTTTTCCCTCATGGAAGGTTTTCCCAGGGTATATCTTGTGTCACCTTTGATGGTATGTTTTTTATTCTTTTGAATATGGATTTTGATCACTATATTTGCATATTAATCTCTCATTGGATTACATGAGGAAATTGTCTATATGGCTGCAAATTTCCAACACTCCCAACCAACTCTAATTTTACTCTATTAGATTTTCTGTCCCTTGAACATTTCTCCCCAATCCTGGCTTCTTTATCACTAACTCTATCTAAGAAATTGTCCCATCTTCCAACACACCCACTTCATCCTCAAAAAATTCACTATCTAAATCAGTGTTGATATCTTCTAGATTGTTATCTTCTAGTGGGGCATTTTCTTTATCTCTAAGATCTTTGGAACATCCAAATAAATCAAAGGTTGTTTCAACTAAGGATTTGCCCTTTATAGTCTCCCCCAACTCCAATTCTTTTAGTGTATGGTCCAAAGTAGCCTTGATGCTTATATTATCTTCCTTAGATGCTATCACTGGTATTGGAGTCCTATCATTGATGCTTACTGTGTTATTTTTTTGATCTTCAACAATTCTTTCAAATCCTTATGCTCCCTCTACTCCTCTATTCGATTGGTAACTTTTTTAATATGTAAACAATCCTTTGTCAAATTGTCCCCACAGTTGGCATTTTTTACACTTTGTAGGACTTTTTTCTATTTTTATCTTTTGTCTATATATCCCTAATTTTGATTTAATTTCAATCTCTTGTGGGCATGGATTTTTTAGTTCTATAGCTAGAAAAAATATAGTATACATTCCAAATTCAATATCCACTAAGTTTTCATCTAACTTAATAAAAAATCCAAGCTCTTCTCCAATCAATTTTAAGATACATAGGTCCCAATACTCCATAGGAAAGTTGTAGAATCTTATCCAAATTAGAGTTACTTATATCTCATGTGTGTTTGGGTTGAAATTGGGTTCCCAAACCTTCATGTAGATACCAATTCCATCCATTTAGTATGGCCCATGTTTCATAATTTTGTTCTTTGTTTCTTTTGTAGGGCATTCTATCAAGAAAAAGCCCCCAAGGAAACAATTTTAATTTAATTTCTCTACCCACTACCCCTAACACCAATTGTCATTTTTGCCCTAGAAGGCCAATCCCTTGCCCATTTTATAAAAAAGGCACAAGTTTTTAGACTGGCTATGGAATTAACCAGATCTACACTATTGATAGAAAAAGAAATACATTTCTCTAGAGGTTTTAGGGTAACCGAGATTTTTTTCACACCTATGGCGGGTGTTTACCCTTTTGGGATCCATACCTTTTTTTATTTACTTGTGCTTTAGTTTGTTGTCTTGATTTGTATGTTCCCTTCTTGTTCATTGCAAAATATTCTAATAACCTCTATTTCATGGGCATCTGATAGATTAAGTATGTCTTCCCTATATATGTACCCTTTGCCGTCGAATCCCACATTGCAATGCCCCTAATTATTTTGAAGGGGAGTAATCTTCCTCCACACATATCTCCAGTCATCTTCTCTTCTCTTTACAAGGATTCTATCTTGCAGTCTTGTTGTGATGCAATCCTTTCCTATCCATTTCTCCCTCCTAAACAAATTTTGGTCACAATCCATTTCCCCTTTTTATTTTTTTGTATTCATTGTCTTGAATATTTTTATTAAAATTTCTACAAAATTAGATACAATAATATTCTTTCTATAAATAAAAAATTAAATTAAAATAAAAGATTTTTTTCAATTGATGTTGTACTAATTAATTGAAAATAGTAAAAAAATTATTATAACTATTGTTGAAGGCTAGTGCTAATAAACCAAAATGTCTCCTAATAAATGTGTCTCCATCATTTATAATGACGGATGAGGTCAATTATCAATCTCGTTAATCAAATAACAATAATCACTCAAACATCAACTTCAAATTAACAGTGTAAATTATTTTTAAACAAACACAATTTACTCAACATAGTTAATCAGATTTACTTGGAAATTAATATCAATTGTCTCTTATCTTTGTAGTTCTCTCTCCCATACTCTATTTTTCCCTCTCTCTGTCACTTCTATCTTTCACTCCCCCTCCCTCTCTCCAATTGTTGTTCTTCTCTCTAGGTCTTTCTCCCACCCTCTCTTTGATAATTATATCTCTATTTTATATAGAAATCTCTCTCTCATAATTATATAACTATTTTATATAGAAAATCTCTATTTCAACTATATTATATTTGATATGATGTATTTATTATATGTAATTTTAATTTTTTTATATACTTGTTATGTAATTATATATTTATTTAATATTTTAAATCTATATTATTTTTTTGTTTAAATAACCTGGATTATGGTTTAGGAACCATTAAAAAACCAAAGATAAGATTTGCATAAAAAAATTTGCATCCATTAATATCATAACTGATATCATATGTCCATACATTAAGCTACCATCCAACGGAAACTATCAAAAAACTATCACCACCAATCCACCGAAGAGTCACTAATTCCCAAACAACAAAACAGAGTATACTAGGAGACTGTGGGGGAAGGGAATTTAGTTACACGGGCCCTCCCCAGAAACATATATATAAGCATAAACTATCTTTCTAAACCAACCCCTACAACCAACCACTAGACAACTATAACCTCCCATTAAACTTGAGACACAAACCCTATGTACCATCTTCAGAGAAACAAACAAAATTGTAGAAACAACACACAAGATCTTACTCTCCTCCATCACCTTTGTCAACACCATCATCCTGGTTCCCATCCATCGAGTTAGAGCACCCAAAAAGGTGGGGATAGCCTCCTCCGATAGCTGCAACCCCAGGTATTTTGCAATTGCCTCGATGGCCAATTGAGGCACTATTGTATCTTTTTAATCACATGGAGGTGAGCCATAATGTAATCATGGAAGGCATCTTCCTAGTCAACAACATCCCCAAAATCATCGTGCATCAAGTAAGAGCATGCAGTCATTGAAATGAGAGAGGCACTTGACAAAGCTTGGGTTGCGTTGAATGCCTTCCACCTGCCACGGGTATGACTAGGATCAAGCAAGAATTTAGCCATTGCCTTCCTCAAACCCACCTCTAGCTTTCTATCAAGCTTTGTTGAGACATCCCAAATCTTTGTCATCCACCTTCACATATAGGGGCTTTCTATCTCCCAATCAATGAAGTTGATAAATTCCACAGTGGCCTCCACTCCTGACACCCGCTTCTTGTACTTATCATCTCCCCACCTTTCTTCTTCCTACATTTCCTAGTAGACTTTACCATTGCCACATACACCACCAAGCTCCACTAATCAATTTCCTATGCTGCACAAAGGGAAAAAGAATGTGTGCCTAGCCATATCTATCTTGGGGCCAACTTAACCCCTACCACCCTACCTTGCAATAATACTCACACATACCGCTACCTGCTGATAAAACACTACCATACACTTCTATTAATGTGGGAAATGATTACATTATGCTGCTTTTGACCCATTATCAGAGGTATTTTTAAATATATATTATAAATATATGTATTATTATATATTATAAAACATAAAATATAAATATAATATATTATATCGCATTTTCATGTAAACTTTCAAATTTTAAAATTTCAATTCTCTCATATTAAAAAATTGATTTCACTAACAATAAAAATGTTGTATTATATTTGTATTTATATACTATCTACATCAACAATAGCCTCATTTTTTAATCACACAAAATTACCTCTTAACAATACAAGCTCAGTAAAATTTTTTAATGATTGTCCACAAGGCAGTTGTAATGCCATTTTTCCCATTTTATTTTGTTGAATGCAGGGATTCATAATTTTAGAATTTAAGTTCGCTAATAATCATTAAAAAGTTATTTTTGAGACCTTGATTTTTAAATGTAGCAAAACATACATTAGAATCTTTTCTCGTCTTCTTATTTTTGAGTTTATCATTATGATCTATTAAAACAATAAGGACTGCTTGGCATGAGACAATTATCATGTCCTTGTGTTTTCAAGAGGGTTTGTACATGCAGGACAATAAATATTAAATACATGTTATTGGTAGAGTTGTTTGCTTTGTTTGGAGGAAATATCGATGAAGCAAATAAAACTATTTATGCGATAATATTAAATATATAATATGTTTAATCTTAATATACAATAGATTTTATAGATTATATTATACTTATAATACACAATATTTTAATATTTTAATTTTCAATTAATAATTACTTTTGTTAAACATACATAAAAATAGTAAATATAACTTTTATTATTAGTAAGTAAATAATAAACAATATTAACAATAAACGTTTTTTTTCAAAAAATAGATTAGATGATGACACATAAGTGCCCAGAACCATGATTTAATATCTAAATTAGTGAATGGTTTTTTATTATATTATTTGACACCCCCATATTTTAATATGTTATTATAACACCATTTTTTGTCTCTCTCCATCTCTATCTTCCCTTCTTTCTTCCTTTATCTCTCTTTCTCTATTCCTTTCTCTATCTCCTATCTCTGACTATCTTTGTCTATCTCTCTCTTACCATCTCTCTTGATTACCTAGACCTAGTTTAAATAATGTGGAACCACATCTCCCTCGACAAAAAGCGAAATCACACTCACTCTATCTATTCACCTGCATACAACATCACACACTATCCAAATGAATGTAGGGATGTGGACCAATGAGTAAGACATTCTCCCAAAATGAACAAAAAACTAAATAGGAAATCACATGGAAATGTTAATTTCACCATTACAAGTATATGACTTATGATTTGTGTAGTGCCCCTCGTCTCGTCGTCATCAGATTAATGTTTGCTTAAACTTTATAGTGTCCTAGACCTTAGAAGATGGATCTCTTGTTATCTTGTTACTTCATTGTGAACTTAATTGTTAAGATAACAGATGTTGATGTTGGATTATGCCATTTTATGCTTTACAATTTGATAAATGAACTGATGTTTTAGATGCTTTGATGTTATTCATTATATGGATTGGAAGTTAGTTGATCATTTTATGTCGTAGATTAGTAATCTGATACTCTGTTCAATATAGTTGATTGTTATTTATAACGTGAATGGAACAGTGTTGTATTACTCGTTCTCGAGTACCCTACCCCACTGTGATTTCCATTCACGATAGGACTGCTTGTGATGTATATGTATATCTTGTTATGGTTAACTGTGCGTTGCTGCAGGATGCAGGTACTAGGCATCGACTCCACCTGATTACAGGTCTGAGCATGCCTTCGACAATGGATTAGTTGGTTGGAGTTAACGTGAGGTCCCTAGTCAGTGTCCCTTCGTCGTCAGTTTACCCTTGTGGTTAGTGGTGGTTATTCGCCCATGTCTTACGGTCAGGTAATATCGTATCTTGGAGTCTAATGAGTTCTGCAGGTGTCTAAGTATGTGTGGCAATGTTGTGCTTTAATTAGAATTATTCTACGGAAGAGTAAAAGTGTTGTTAAATGGGCATAATGTCGTTAGTTGTCAATTTTAGCTATAAATAAATTATTATTTTATAGAAGTGTTGTTGATAAATAAAGTTGTAAGAAGTTTGTATTATTCAATATAATATTAATTATAATAAATATTTAAATAAATAAATAGATGTAATCATGTTGTAAATTATGATTTACAACTTGATTAATAAGATAAATTAAAGTATAGTACAAAATTATATAATTGTCGATATAGTACTATTCTATTTATAACAATAATTTGGGTCGGCTATAAAGAAAAATAATAATAAAATAAAATATCTAATAATTGGGATCTTTAAATTAAATAAAAAATACATATTCTTTAAATGAGTGGTGCTCGGGATCGTGTGCCAAGCCCTTGGAGAGGAGAGAGGCTGAGTTATAAAAGAGCTGTAGGGGGCATCAAGGAGATCATCACAGGGGAAAGGTAAGGAAGCAGCTTGGAACTGCAACAATTGGAGCAGGTTCATCGAGGTGATTTGCGAAATCAGGTTCCGTCGAATGCCCTATCTCTGAACTTCATTTCAAATCTGCAAATGTGGTCATAGTTTATTTGATTCCGAATAGTTCGGTAGACTGTCCTCTCTGTGTGTAATCAGCATCTTCTCGTAGGGTTTAAATTATTCCCTTCTGCTCAAGGACTCCGTTAGTAGGATGTCTTTCCTTCCATTGGTTTGCCGAATCGGCCAATCGTCCCTGCAACAATTCATTTTGATAATCTTCTTCATGTCTTGGAGGATGTATATCGGCAAAATTAAATCTGGGCAGATTAAGGGTTTATCCAGTAAACTCCCCACAGTAAATGGGGCCTTTCTTAATATCATCCTCAGTAATTTGTCATGTCTGGCTGATTGACTCCTCAATTCTTTAGCATGAGCGATTTGAATTCAGTCTGTGGGGGGGGTAGGTATTTGCTGGGTAATGATTGACCCGATCTTGCTATGATACCGCTAGAATAACATTGCGTGGATTTCTTGATCTTAATAACAAACCGCTATGGTCTATCCTGCAAACCGTTCTATTCTTTGTAGATCGTTGTTCCAGCCAATCGCTATTTTGGGTGTATGCTAGCACTGCTATTGTCTTATTGTTTTGATTTGGTTGTAATGCTCGGAAGCCTCATTGTCTCGCCAGCCCATGTTATTGTTTGCTGTGGTTGGTTTTAGTTTTTGTGTGGGCCGATAGTACTGGGTAGTCCGCTGACTGGTTTCCATTCGCTTTGATAGGAGAATTCAAATCTCTGCTTAAACTGTTTACCTAGTATTACCCGATGAGAGCTTCGAAGCCTTGTCTTTCACCTTTTGCTAGATATTATGCTTGTACCGATGACTAACCTATGCCTTAGCTGGAGTCGTTGAAACCCATTCTTGTTCGATGATTGAAGGTTTGTCTGCTGGATACCAACTCTGCAATCGTCCCTTGTTCCCAGCCGAATGGGATGTGCGCATACCTGCCAGAGGGAGGACGGCCTGCAGATGGTTGGTATACCGTTTGTGAGTTTGGTATTATTCTATTGTGGACCGATGGTATCAGACAGCCGCTGGCTTGCTTTCATTTCGTTTCCGCTTTGCTTTCACTCGTTTCTGCCTTGCTATCATTCGTTTTGAATAAGAGTTCCGGGTCCCTTTTATTCGCCACTCTCTGAGTGTTGTGCTATGATCTGTTGTCTCAGCTTGCTCCATAGCTGGAGCTATCATTATCGATTTTGAAGTGCACCTGTTTGGGGATTGGCTCTGCCTTGTTCTATTGTCTCAGTTTTTGTGTCCACTGGTTATTCAACATGTATTCTTTGGTCTTTTATAGAGTCGAAGGTAATAGTGTTTCTTCATCTATTCAAGGAGTTCCTTCATCGTCAGCTGGATTCCTAGGTGTCACTTCACCTGACAGTTCCCCACCTGATACATATCGGGCTCCTCCAAGGCCCTTGCCCTATGATTCAGACCCCAGGTATCTCCGCTTACAGCGTGATGGTTTGGTTTCACGACGTGACAAAGAGTGGTAGCCATTTGCATGGAGAGTCTGAGCCCCTTAGATGAACCAATAGCGATGGAGATGGTGAACCATTGACAACCTTGCAGAGTTGGAATGAGGCAGATTATGAGGATCAAGGCCAAGGATATCAACCTGAATCTCCTGGAAAACGACAAAGATTAAAGGCAATGATGAGAATTGAATCCAGCCTATCTCTCGTGGGAGATGAAGATGTCTGTCCCACTTGTCTTGATGGCTATAATACTGAAAATCCAAAAAGTCCCACACAATGCGGGCACCATTTTCATCTTGGCTGTATATATGAATGGATGGAAAGAAGTAAAAACTGTCCAGTCTGTGATATGGTATCTTTTTGGCTTGGGCATTGTTTTAATATTAGTGTTTCAAGTTTTCTAAAGGGGTAAGGAGATTTTAAAAGTATTTTTTTTATTCGAGAAGCTTGGATATC